>JAJPUD010001414.1:0-47649 GCA_023553655.1 Myrmecobius fasciatus | reverse complement strand
TTCCTTCCTTCCTTCCTTCCTTCCTTCCTTCCTTCCTTCCTTCCTTTTTCTTCCTTCCTTCCTTCCTTTCCACCTCTCCTTTCTTTCCTTCCCTTTCTCCTTTTTCCTTCCCTCCCTTCTTTTTTCTCTCTCTTCCTTCCTCCTCCTTCCTTCCTTTCTTCTTCCCTCCTTCCCTTCCTTTCTTTCTCCTTCCTTTTTTCTTTCCTTCCTTCCTTCCTTCCTTCCTTCCTTCCTTCCTTCCTTCCTTCCTTCCTTCCTTCCTTCCTTCCTTCCTTCCTTCCTTCCTTCCTTCCTTCCTTCCTTCCTCCTTCTCTTTCTCCCTCCCTCCTTTTGGCAATCTGGAAAGCCTATGCACTTCTTCTCAGAATGTTACTAAATGTTTAATATGAAATACATAGGAAATTAAATAGATCAAACCAATTATCAAAATATTTTAAAAACCCTAAATCCCAACAGTCCCAAACCAACTATCAAACTAATGGATCCCAGGGGAGGAGCTTCTGGATTAGATATTAAAATGATGACTGTTGATCTCCTTGAGTGACATAGACAGAGTAACTTGGGTTAATCAAGATGTTTGATACAATCTGCAGTCTCTATCATACAAGATAAAAAGATGAGGGCTGGATGATGCTATGGGTCAGGCTGGGAGTTGATTGAATGGCTGGACCCAAGGAATAGTGATTAATGGACCATTATCAATCTGGAGAGAGTTCTTCACTGAAGAGACTCTGTGCTGGTCTTCATTTTTATTGATGACTTGGCTGAAGGCATAGGTGATGACATGCTTACCAAATTTTGGGGTGACAAAGTTGGGAGGAATTGCTAATATGTCAGAAAATTGAGTCATGATACAAAAAGATCTTGACAGGCAAGAGCAGGGGATTTTTAACCTTTTTTGTGTCATGGATTCCTTGGGCAACCTGGTGAAACTTATGTACTTCATTCTATCTAGTATACTGTTTTTAAATGCGTAAAGTAAAATACATAGGAAATCAATTATGTTGAAATAAAAGATGTAATTTTCTTGCCTCCCAAGTTTATGGACTCCTTGAAATTTATTAGCAGACCCCTTGAAGGTTTGTAAGTTCTTCCCCTACCCCCTGGTTATGAACCCCTGAGCTAGAGAGATCTAATAAGATGAAAAAATTGTATCAGATCTGTAATATTTATTCATCTAGAGAACTTCTAGTGGGAAGATTTTTTCTACTGATGTTGGGGCACTTAGCAATTAGATGATTTATCTAGGGTCTCACAGTTACCAGGTGTCAGATATAGGATTTGATCCCAGATCGTCAGGGATAAATATCAATTCCTTTTTGGCCATAACAATTCATGAGATCATCTGTTAAGATAATGATCTGTGAGGGTAAAATTAGAGAAGGCTTACATGAATAAAATCATAAATCTTTGGAAATCTTAAAATAAATGTCATGTTTTACACTTGATTAAAAAGAAAAAAACCCAACTCAATGAATGTAAGATATAGGGCTAAATACCAATTCAGGTGAAGAAGATTTGACTCAGTTGGAATTAGAAGTGTATGATGCAGTCATGAAAATTGTGATTTTGGCCATCATCTGTTGATATTAGTTTGACATTAGCTGAGGCATAGTGTCTAAAGAAAGATTCGATGGTCTCACCTCTGTCCTGATCAGAACACATCTGGAATATTTTGTTCAGTTCCAGGTGCTACATTCTAGGAAAGTGCAAGTTGCATCAGAGAACTGTGGCTGGGATGGTGAGTGATTTGAAGAAATAAGCTGAAAGAACCCAGTGTGTTAAACCTGAAGAAAAAGCATAGAGGGAAATGGTAGCTGCCTTAATAACTAAGCATTTATAATAGTGCTTTACAATTTGCGTTTCATCCTGGGAGGTGGGTCCTATTAACTGTCACTATTTTACATATAGGAAAACTGAAGCACAGAGAGGATAAATGATTTGTCAGAATCACACAGTCACTCTGTGAGAAGAAGCTAGATTTGAATTCAGATCTTCCTGACTTCGGGTCCAGAACTCTATTCATTGACCATCCAGCTGTCTTTAAGTAGAGAAAAACTGTGCCATGGAAGAATTATTAGACATGTTTTACTTAGCCCAAGGGCAGAATTAGGAGAATTAGTGGGGGTGGGAAAATCTGGGAGATTTTAGCTCAGTAAAAAGAAAAAAAACACAGCTGTTTAGAAGTAAAATAGGCTACTTTGGAAAGTAGTGAGTCACTGGAGGTCTTCAAGGCTTCTTGCTGGAGATGTTGATAATGTATCAAAATCACAAAACCCTACTTGGAAGGAACCTTAGAGGTTAACCAGTTCAACATTTTACAGGTGAGGAAACCGAGGTACCAACCAAAGTTATAGAAATAGCAAGTGGTAGAAAACCCAGGTTTTCCCACTCCACATCCAGCATTCTTCCTACTGCTCTATTTCCTGCTGAGGTAGAAGATGAAGTCCTTGCCTTTTGTGGTTTGACAAATAATCCATATCCTAAAGGTGGAATAATTACCAGCTACATGATTGAAGATTAAGGATATTATGTTTTGGATTGGCTGAGAGTCCAGAAAAAGCCTTACAGATGCAAAAGGTGGGTGGTGATGGTGATGATGACAATTCTGGAGAAGAGAAGGCTGAGAGCTGCCTTTGTATTTCTAATATAAGAAAAAGAGTATTTTCCAAGTAGCCTAGGGTTGGAGCTTGAGGAAATTGATATTGTAGTTCAGTAGGAGGGGGACCTGGATTATCTGGGAGTTAGGACTTATATTTAAATCCTGACTTTGCCATTGGGAAAATTTCTTCACAATTATAGACTTTATTTTCTTCATCGGCAAAATGAGGAAATTAGAGTAGCTGGTCCTTAAGGGTTATTCCAGATCTATGATTATAAATTATATATTTATAAAAATAATTAATCCCCCCTCTCTACTTGAGCAATTAAAAAAAAGTAAAAATAAGACCCTTATCACAAATATGCGTAGTTGAGAAAAATGAATTCCTTGATTGGCTGTGTCCAAAAATGTGAGCCTCATTCAGCATTTTAAGTCTATCCTTTTCTGTTGGGAATTACTTCATCTTCAATCCTCTGTCATTATGATCTGAATCTACTATTGAAGAAATTTAGGTTAGATAAGAAGAGGGACTGCCTCTGATTTGATGGAGGGGAATCTTCAGTAAACCAGTAGAAAGGGATATAGGGTGGGGTAGGGAGGGAATCCCATTCTCTGGCAGAAAGGAAGCTCTCAGCAGCCTGGGCCTTCCTGGAAGGAGGCAGGGAGGGAAGGGATGAAATGGTTGCTCAGGCTGTGTACTTCTTCAGCTGATTCTCCTCTCAGTGGTTGCCATATCAAAGCCATTCTATTTTGAGCTACCTGGCCTAGCTGTTGAGACTAGAGAATGGCAGCCCTGCTGGGCTCATGGCCCTGCCCTGGCCTGAGAAATCATCCTCAAATACCTTTTTTTCATCACATAATCTCCTGTGCAAGTTTTCTATTGTCTGTTGTGCTTGATTCAAACTCTTCAGGCTGGCTCCCTTCCCCCCTGTCCTTTTAGCCTGTACTGGTTACAGCTCCAGGCAGAAAAGTCCATCCTCCTGGCTTGCTGTCTTGTCCTCAGGATTCTCCTTTCCTTCAACTTCTCCTTGTCCCTTTGCATCCTCCTTTTCCCCAACCTCTTGTTCTCCCTAAGCATCTCCTTCATCCAGCCTTCTTCTGTTTCCATCAGCTTCCCTCTCCCTTCAAAATTCAGCTTAAAATCACTTTTGCTCCCTCAGGAAGGATTCATTAACTTAAAAAACATAGCAATCAACCTATGTTGGGGCAAGAAGAAGATCAAAAAAGAGTTTAGATTACTGCTTGGGATGGACAGAGCCTATAATGATATTTGATGATGGAATGAAGGCAAAACTACTCAGCACCATTATGATTTTGTTTGCTTTCAAAGATAATTATATTTTATTTAGGAAGTAGAGAATAAAAATGGTTAGCAGAGAGTTGAAAACCAATTTATGTGAGGAAATGTTAAGAAACCATCTGGGTTGCATTCAATGTGAATAAACCCAGCTTGTCCAAATCTACCACATCCAGAGGTAATCAAAAATTTGCTGATATAATTGCTGAATTATTGGTAGGGAGCTTTGAAAAATCATGGACAATGAAGGAAGTGCCACAGAGTGGGAAACAGATAGTTGTTCAGATTTTCAAAGAGATGAAGGGGTGAGAGAAGGTAGAGCCTGTAAACTATAGGAGGATGAGCTTAAGTTGGATACTTGACAAAAGTTCTAGAACATAGTATTGAAGGGATGGTTTGTGAACATTTAGGAAGAAAAGAGGCAATCACTATAAATTGGCATGAGGTTATCAAGAACAAATTATGAAAAATTAAGGTCATATCTTTTTTTGATAAATCGATTAGACTGGTAGAGTAGGGAAATGCTACAGATATGGTATACTTTGTTGACTTTAGCATGAGATTTGTCTAAGTCTCTCAAGACATCTTTTTGGGATGGATAAACTGGTTACATGATCAGACCAAAAAATGGTAGAACTATTACTGTGGAGGAAAGTCATTAGTGGGGTGCCCCACAGTTTTGCTTTATGCTTTTGGTCTTGTTCTGTTCAATGTTCTTATCACTGATTTGGATGATGGAATAGATAGGATGCTGATTAAATGTGCTGATTGTATGACATTGGGTGGGCTAGTTAATATTTTAGATGAGAGAATCAGGATCCTAAAAGATCTTAATAACCCAGTCTAGTCAGCTCCAATAGGGTGATATTTAATAAAAACAAATGCAAAATTCAAACTTGGATTCAAGAAGTCAGTCTGATACATAGAGTAAAAAAGACCTGGGTTGTCAATGGACCACAAACTCAATATGAGTCAATGTGTGGTGATACATTCCTGTAAACTCTCTTATTAAAGAAGGCCAAGGCTGATAGATTGTTTTATCTTGGGAGTTCTGAGCTACAGTAGGGCTAAAGCTGATAGGATTTACATGCTATGTCCTAAACTAATATAGTGAGCTCCTGTAAATGGGAGAGGAGTTTGGGATGAGGGACAGGAGGAGAATGGAAACCAAGCTGCTTAATGAACTGGCTAATTGGCCCAAATTGGAAATGAACCAGTGGATCAAAGTCTGAGTGGGGTCAGAAGTGAGATCAGGTATGTGACTAGCAGCCACACTTCCAGGCTGGATGAATTTGGCAGAATTTAGGGAGGGAATTGGGGGATATATAATTTTGAGGACTCAAAGTCAGCCAGATAATCAATCAATAAACATTTATTATAAACAATATGTGCTATGAACCTACTATGTATTATAAACTACTATTATGCTAAGTCCTGGGGATACAAAAAATAAAAGATGAGAGAGACAGTTCCTTCTCTTAAGGAGCTCATGGTCTGATGATTAGACTATTAGGATTATCTACCATTAAGTCCTGCTTTTTGTCTCCAGGCAAGATAATTTCTAACTCCTTTCCTTAATCCAGGTAATTGGGATTGGGGACTCGTTTTGATGGACAATTTCCAAGTAGATTCCATAGTTTCCTTTTGTGTAGCACACAGGTGCTCAGTAGTCATATCTACACATCTTTCAGTAGTCTGGGATATAGCTTGTCTGAACCTGGTGACTTAAACTCATTGAGGGCATTCAGACACTTAAACACCCCCCCCCAAACCATTTCATCATTCCTTATCTTGAGATTTAAACTCCCTGTTAACTATTTCTATTTTGTATTTCTGGTAGAAATATCTTCATCCTTGATAGAGGAAACAAGACAGTAAAATTTGAGGAGTTCTGCCTCCCTTCTTTATATCTTCTTGAGGGCCAAGAAGTCCATTCATAAGTTTGACTTCCATGATATAAAGAAAAGAACAGTGGACTTGGCATTGGGAGGTGGTATTGGGAGACTAGGGTTCAAGATCCCCTGAACCCTAGTGGTTAACCGGGTCTACAGATTAGGTTAGAACCTTTAGACTCCATGTCAGGGGATGTATATATGTTAGGTTCAAATTGGAGAACAGTTGTGAAAGTGCTGAGATGGAGGCTTTTGGTATCTCTAATCCAGATGCTGAGATGCCCAGTATCAAAAGCACAGGCAGATAGGATGGATACATGACTAAGTTGAGGACAGGGGTACTGTCTGTCCCCAGCTTTGTGCTTGTTGCTCTGGGTCTTGGATAGTTTGGCTTGGGGCATAAAGCAGAATTGTTTGGGTCATTTTGCCCTTGCTAGGGATGGGACTTGTGGGATCTAGAGGGTGCTGATGCCTGGGAACTTCACATCTTAATCCTTGTCTCTCTCACCCCTATGTATTTAGCTCTTCAGGAACCAGGGGATACGAGGAAAGCTTCTCCGTGACCAAGCTGTGGGGATCCTGTGGCCAAGGATGGGACACCCTGAATGGTAAGGGGCTGTAGATGGTGCAGGGGAAAGAACAGAGTGGTGTTAAGGGGGTTAAGGCAGAAAGGAATGGAGTCTCTGGGGCAGCTAGGTGGCGCAGTGGCTAGAGCATCAGCCCTGAAGTCAGGAGGACCTGAGTTCAAATATGATCTCAGACACTTAATACTTCCTAGCTATGTGACCCTGGGCAAGTCACTTAACCTCAATTGCCTCAGCAAAAAAAGCAATAAATAAATAAATAAATAAAAATTTAAAAAATCCACAAAAACATAGTCTCTGAGCTTAGAGAAACAATTGCAGAGACCTGCTTCATCCCAAGGAAGAACATTGTTTCAAGTTGCCAATGCATGGTCCAATCAGGGCTGTAGAATCTTGGAGAAGAGGGTGGGTCTCCCTGGAGGAGTGATGATGAAAAGGGAGGATTTGGAAATGGGGATGAAGGTATTTCAGACAGGAGGAATTATCTGAGTTGGAGGCACAATGTAGGAAATGGATAATGCATTTATGAGATGAAGCTTCTGAGTGTTCCTGTCTGGTTGACTAGGAGGTAGTGTTGCAAATGGGGAAGTCAGGAGGATGGATCAGTGTTGGATGGGTGAAAATGATGTCTTCTTTAAGGGATAGACTGGGATTGTGGTACCCCAGGTGAAAATATTCTTAAGTCAATGTAGTATATGCATGTGTGTGTATGTGTGTGTGTGTGTGTATGTGAATGGATGGGTTATGAACAGAAAGTGATGTGATTGGCAAAAATATGGAATAATCCTCTCTAAGTCTGGTGGAAGGGTGGTGCAGTGGAAAGATTGCTGGAGTTGGGTTTGGAAGGATCTGGATATGAATCTCAGCTCTTCCCCTTCCTGGCTGCATGACCTGGGTCCTCCTGCCTGTGACTAGTTAAGCATCAGGCGTTAGTTAGCCAGTCAGATGGACAGCAGGTGAGGCTAAGAGAGGAGGAGGAGGGAAAGGCAGGTGCAGGAGCTCAGATGGTGTGGAGCACCAAGGAAGGACCTTTTGGGGACACTTGCCAGGCTCAGAAACAAAGGGAGAGATGAGACAGGTGGGGCCCAGATTGGGTGGAGTGTGGGAGGAGGTGGTTCTAAATATATGTGCCAGGAAGTATCCTTTTTAGTGTCTCGAAGGAGACAAGGGAACACGGCGTTGAAGTGTGAAGGGTTAATCAGAAAAGGCTTTTTGAAGGAGAAGAGCTCTGGGAAAGGGCAAAGGACTTGGCAGAGCTTGGGGGTGCGGATAAGCGAGCTGGCCCTGTGCTGGGCTGAGGGTGGGAGCTGGGAGGGGGAGAGGCAGCTGAGATTGGGCTGTGGGGGAAGGGAGGAGTGTGAAGCTTTTCTCAGCATCCCTGACGATCACAGAGATCTCATCCCACTGGGGAATAGCTCTAGCTGAGCTGTCCTGGGCCCTCTTTGGGTATGCTAATGAGTCTGTTAATTAACCAAGCTTCATGAGAGAATAATGAAATTGCTTCTAAACCAGACCTCATCCTCATCTTAATGAGGGGAAACAATTATGCCGTTTCCTCAGCTCCTCCCCCTGGTACCCCAAAGAGCACTCTCCCCCACCCCAGACAAAACTCCTGGGCTGTGGTCCTTTCCTTTGGAAGCTTGGAAACAGATGCCCTCTTTTATCCTTCAGATCTTGGGTGGAATAGGGATATCATGGGGGCAGCTAGGAGGCACAGTGGACACAGCACCAGTCTGGAGTCAGGAGAAGATGAGTTCAAATCTGGCCTCAGACACTTACTAGCTATGTGACCCTGGGCAAGGCACCTAACCCTGATTGCCTTTTTTTCCTCCATCCCTCAAAAAAAGTAATAGAGACACCATGATCCAAGGAAGGTATGGATTACCCTTCTTCCTCCTGCCCCCAAACTGTTAATTTCAATCCATCTATTTGGTCCTGGAAGATGGAAACTAAGTCAGAAGTAGGATGGGAGAAAGAATGGAACTGGGAAAAGAATGATGAATTTGCAGGAAAATGACCTGTGTTTGAATATCTGGTCTACCCTTCGCTATCTGTGTGACTTTGGCCAACCTCTCTGGGCCTTATTCACACAAAAGGAGATCCTTTCCAAGTTCCAGATCTATGATCCTGTAATTGATGGGATTAGATCAGGTAGAACCTTTAAAGCTAAGCTGAAGAGTTGAGAATTTGATGGAGTAGGGAAGGAGGTAACTCAATAAAAACAGTATTTTAGGGAGATTATTTGGGTTTTAAGTGTAGGCAGAGGTAGACTCAGGAGGCTGGGGACAGACCACTTAGGAGGCTAGAAATAAACTAGTTGGAAGATTATTTCCATAGTTTAGAAGAAAGGGACTGAGAGTTTGCCTGAACCAAGAGGGTGACCTTGCTAATGGAGAGAAGATTCCAAGAAATGCTGTAGAGGGGTAGGATTGACAGGATTTAGAGAACCAAAGATAACTCTGGGGTGGTGAATCTGGAAGATTAGGAATATGACACCATCACCCCAAAGTGGGAAATTGGGATTAGAGAGAAACTAATTGCCAGAATCCTAGAATATTAAAGCCAAAAGGGACATTAGAGAATTTAGTCCCTCCTTTTTATTTTACAGATGGGGAAACTGAGGCCAAAAGCAGAGATTGACCTTTTCAAGGTCAATATTAGGCTAACATGGGTAAGACAGTGTGATGTAGTAGCAAGAGCTCAAGACTTGGAGCTACAGATGTATTATTGAGAGGTAGTTTAATTGGAAGCTTGTTATGATTTTGAATATTGACTGCTATTGACAATCTGTATGATCTTAGGGAAGCCACTGAAACTTTATACCTCAAGTTTTTTGATCTGCAAAATGAGAAGGTTGGATGAATTGAACTTTAAGGTCTAGATCTCTGATCCTATGTTCATACTTTTGGTCATGGTGACTTTGGCAAGTCACCTACATAGGATAATAGAATTCAGAGCCTCAAAGGCCCTTGAGAGAGCATCAAGGTATTGATGTTATAAAACATGGCATAGTCTAGAGAGTGCTGGCCTTGAGGTTAAGGAGACATGGGGTCAGATACTGAGAAGCTAGGCAATGGGCAGGTCATTTATTCCTCTCACTTTCCTTATCTGTAAAAGAGAGACTTTTGTACTATACTGGATAAAGTGCTTGATCTCAGAAAAACATAAGTTCAAATTTAATTCAGATAGTTACTAGCTGTATGATTCTGGGCAAGTCATCTAATCCTGTCTGCCTCAGTTTCCTCATCTGTAAAATGAGCAGGAGAAGTAAATGGAAAACCACTCCAATAATTCTGCCAAGAAAATCCCAGATGGGGCATGAAGGATGTGTTATGACTGAAATGACAGAACTAAGCTAAATAACAAAGGAGGCAGCAAATGGACAGGAAGTAGAGGCGTGGGAGGTTGACGAAGCCATGAAAGGAAAGTGAGGGTAGACAGAAACTATTTTCTTTTCATTTTTTTTTCTGAGATAGATGATTGTGTTGGAAGGTAGAAAGTAGAAAGGGTGTGAAGCTGAAGATTTCTAGTTTTTCAGAAAAAAGGACTGACCTGGGAAGTCAAGAGACCTGGGTTCCATTACTAATTCTGTTACTATCGCTATGTATCTTTGGACAAGACACATCCCTTCTTTAAGCTTCCTTTTCCCCATCTGCAAAGCCAGAGGTTAGGCTGGATTCTTTCTTCTGGTCCTGAAACTGTAGGATCCTGTGAGTGAGTGACAGCCCGGGGGCTAGGATGCCTGGTTCCCATTCCAATTTCCCTGATGAGTTGCTCTGGGGCTTCTGGAAACGTGCTCAGCTGCTCACCTGTTCCATGGGAATCTGTATACTCCTCCGTAAAGTGGGGAATCACGTCTTCCAGGGATGGTGGGAGGAGAGGGGAAGATTCATGTGAAGGGTTTAGAGGCCCCATGATCTTGAGGATAATAATGATAACTGACATTTACATAGCCTTTAAAACTTTTAAAAATGTTTTAAAGTATTCAAACTGTTTTACAATTTCATCAGAGTCCCATAAAAACCCCGTGAATTAGGTTCTAGGTTTTGTTATCCCCATTTCATGGATGAGGAAACAGTTAAAATGACTTGCACTGAATCATAGCTAGTACGAGCTGAAGACAGGATTTGAATCCAGGTCTTTCTGATTTGGGACTCTAGGATTTCATTATCCCTCATATCCATCTCTATCCTGGGAATAATAAGATGTTTGGGGAAGAATGAATGAATGAATGAATGATTATTTATTTAATGCCTTTTATGCTCCAAGCACTGTGCTTGGTTCTGGGAACCAATAGAAATCCAAAACCAAAGCAGTACCTGCCCTCAAAGAGTTTATATTCTTTTTAAAAATTTATTTTTTATTTTAATAGTATTTTATTTTTCCAAATACATGCAAAGAGAGTTATCAACATTTATCTTTGCAAAATCTTGTGATCTGAATTTTTCTCCCTTTCTTCCCCTCTCCCCACTCCCTAAGACAAGTAATCCAATATAGGTTAAATATGTTCAGTCCTTCTAAACATATTTCCATATTTGTCATGCTGTGCAAAAAAAAATCAAATGAGAAAAAAAATGAGAGAAAAAAAAACAAGCAAAAAACAACAACAAAAAGGTCAAAATACTATACTTTGATCCACATTCAGCCTCCATAATCTCTCTCTGAATACAGATGGCACTTTCCATTGCAAGTCTTTTGGAATTGCTTTGAATCACCTCATTGCTGAAAAGAGCCATGTTTATCACAGTTGATCATCACATAATCTTGTTATTGTGTACGATGTTCTTTTGGATCTTTATTTTTTTTGGGGGGGGTAATAGAACAGTTGTGGCAGTAAAGGGAGTTTTTGGTGAAGAATTTCAGACACACGGTGAGAACATATACCTATGTGTGTTGGCACACCCTCTAGAGTAGCTAATTTCTATTAGTATTTCCTCTTCTCACAATCTGTGCACTCCAGAAGATGGATGGAAGGGTATCTCAGAATTTCAGAATTGAAAGAGAGAGAGATACACTGACCCAGGGGTGCTGTGATGCTCTTGAATATTACATGCTCTGTAAACATAAAGTACTACATAAAGCCAGTTATTATTTTTATATTTTTACATATCATATGTATATTATATTATTGTTTCCTTTGTTATTATTGTTGTTCCTCCTTCATTCTTTTTTTTTTTTTTTTTGCTTAGGCAATTGGGGTTGTGACTTACCCAGGGTCACACAGCTAGGGAATGTTAAGTGTCTGAGATCAGATTTGAACTCAGGTCCTTCTGACTTCAGGGCTGGTGCTCTATCCACTGCACCACCTAGCTGCCCTTCCTCCTTCATTCTTGAAGAGGACCAGTGGCATCACTTGATTCATTCTGGGCACTGTGTGCTGTGACTTGATATGGCAGCTGGGTAGTACAGTGAACAGAGTGCAGGGTCTGGAGTCAGGAAAATCTGAGTTAAACTCCAAGCTCAGACATTTACTAGCTGTATGATCCCAGACAAGTCACTTCATCTTGTTTGCCTCAGTTTCCCTATCTGTAAAATGAGCCAGAGGAGGCAATGGTAAACTGTTCCAAGAAAACCCCAAATGGGATCACAAAGAGTCAGACACGGCTGAAAAGGCTGAACAAGAGTGCAATAGAGTCAGGAGGCCTCAGCTCCAGTCTATGTAACCTCAGTTTCCCCTGAGTAAGACTCAGATAAAAATCAAGTCCCTACTTTAGTCATAGGTTTGCCAGAAGGGAAGCACTTTGTGAACCTTCAGGCACTCTAGGATTAGAATAGCTCAAAGAAATATAGCCTAGGTGTACACCTGGTCATTTGCATAGCTTTCCTCATTGGTAGATATGAGCCTGAGTCATCATTCTCTCCACCAATAAGGATGTTTTATGCAAATGCACCAAGTGTACACCTGGGCTATATTTCTGGGAGCTATTATGGCTCATGGCATGATGGCTTCTGTCCTTGGTCTTGAATCTGGAGCTGGGAGGAGGAGGTTGGGTTTGGTACAGGTTATTGGAGACCTGGTGGGGAGATTGATTTCCAGGCTCCACTAATTGCTATGCTTTTCCCACATGTCCAGGTGGCCCCCCGGGCCTGGCCTGCAATACCATGGAGAGTCTGCGCCATCTTCGCTGAGGCCATGAGGGGTTATCATGGCGACCGAGGCAGCCAGCCCCGCCCCACCCGCCTGTCTGACTCGCCCATGGACTACGGCCCCACGGCCTCGGGCTCCCGACCCCCCTACCTCCTGGGCCCTGGCGAACCTTACCCCACGGACCCCCGATACTGCCCTTCACGGGCTGGCCCAGGCCACCTCTCCCCCGACGGCCCCCTGAGTCTGAGCGAGCCACCTTCCGCGGGTCCTGACGGGGGGCTGGGAGCTGGGCCAGGGCCTGGCGGGGCAGGCAGCAGCACCTTCCCCAGAATGTTCCCTGGGCAGGCCCCCTTTGATGGCTGTGAAGACTGTGTTGGTCATCCTCCAGGGAAGGTGGCTGCCCGCCTGCCCCCGACCCTCCTGGACCAGTTTGAGAAGCAGTTGCCTCTGCAGCAGGATGGTTTCCACACCCTGCCATACCCACGAGGGGTGGCGGGGGGCAGTGGTGGGCCTGGGGCTGGCTCTGGCCCTGGTGGGGGTGCCCCTGAACCCCGAAGCGAGAGCCCCAGTCGCATCCGCCACCTGGTCCACTCTGTCCAAAAGCTCTTTGCCAAGTCCCATTCTCTGGAAGCTCCAGGGAAGCGAGACTACAATGGGCCCAAGGCAGAGAGCCGGTCTGGAACCGGGTCGGGGAGTGAGGGATATGCTGGTCACCATTCCCCACATGGGCCCCCACACCACCACCACCACCACCACCATCACCACCACCACCACCACCAGTCCCGTCATGGCAAGAGGAGCAAGAGCAAGGACCGAAAGACTAATGGGCGACACACACCCAAGTCCATGGGCTGGTGGAGCTCGGATGACAACCTGGACAGCGACAGTGGCTTCTTGGCAGGTGGGAGGCCCCCTGGAGAGGCTGGTGCCCCCTTCTGCCTAGAGGCACCTGATGGCACCTTCCGGGACCTGAGCTTCAAGGGGCTTCCAGGCGGGCCTGAGGGCCGGTGCCTGGCCTGTACTGGCATGTCCATGTCACTGGATGGGCAGACGGTGAAGCGCAGTGCCTGGCACACCATGATGGTCAGCCAGGGCCGGGATGGGTTCCAGGGGTCCGGGCCAGGCAAGGGGCTCCTGGGGCCTGAGACCAAGGCCAAGGATAGGAGTTACCACTATCTTCAGGTGAGGTTCTAGTGGGGTGGGGGGGGCTGTGTTGGGGGTGTGCTGATACTGGACATATTCACCCTTTCCTGTCTCCCCCCACACTCCTCTTTGTCTTACCCTTCCTGCTCTTGGAAGGGGAGTCTGGAGCTTGCTCCCACCATAATCATCTCTCCGTTATCCATTTGGCAAACTTTGAAAACCGGTCTGGGCTCCTTTACCCCTGCCATGGAAATAACAGAGCTCTTTGCATTTTCTGTGTATTTGGGAGGAAATGAAAATTGGGGGAACCAAAGTATTCATGGGTGTGTGAGTGTGAGTGAGTGTGTGTGTGTCTGTGTGTATGTGTCTGTAAGTGTGTGTGTATGTGTGTGTGTGAGTGAGTGTGTGTCTGTGTCTGTGTGTCTGTGTGAGTGTGTGTGTGTGTCTGTGTGTATGTGTCTGTAAGTGTGTGTGTATGTGTGTGTGTGTGAGTGAGTGTGTGTCTGTGTCTGTGTGTGTCTGTGTGTCTGTGTGAGTGTGTGTGTGTGTGTCTGTGTGAGTGTGTGGGTGGGCAAGAGTGGGGAAGAACATACAGGACTTTCTAGGCTGGGTTACTGTCCAGCTCTTTCCAGGTGGCCTTCTGCTGCTCATTATAGAGAAGTAAGCTAACGGTGTTAAGCCACTGTAGAGAAGCTGGGACATCACTTCCCCGCTCCCTGCAGGCTGTACCTACCTCCAACTCCACTTGCTGCCTGTTGCTAATGGAGCTCCCAGCCAGGAAGGAGGCCCTGGATTAGCTTGTCATGAATCTACCCCCTGTGCCTCTCCTGAGAGAAAGGCTGCTCTAGCTCCATTGGGAACTAGGGGAGAGCCTTACTTTGTGTTCCTGTTCTATTTGTCCCTGCGTGGGCTGCTGAGAAGCTAAGGGATAAGCTAGGCTGAGCTCTGTTGTCCCAATCATGGACCATTGCTCGTTCTGAAGAAACCCAAGTCAGAAACAAGCACAGGATCACAGACTTAGAGCTGGAAGGAGGCTCAAATGTCATTTAATCTAACTCCCAAGTTTTATAGATGTGGAAACTGAGGTCTACCCATATCATGCAGGAAGTAGGGCTTGGATTTGAACTCAGGTCCTATTCCAAGTCCAGAATTCTTTGTCCTTTACCATACTGCTTTTCTGAGTGAACTCGCTTTCTTTTTTTTTTTTAATTTAATTTAATTTAATTTATTTATTTTGCTGAGGCAATTGGGATTAAGTAACTTCCTCAGGGTCACATAGCTAGGGAATGTTAAGTGTCTGAGGTCAGATTTGAACTCAGGTCCTCCTAACTTCAGGACTGGTGATCTATCCACTGCGCCACCTAGCTGCCCCTGAGTGAGCTTTCACATCTTGCCTCTGGCTTCAGCCCCATCAATCCCATTTGGGTCAACAAGGAGCCTGATGCCTTCTGTTCCTAGCTGGGAAATTCCTTTGCTTCATCTTAACCACCCAGAGCACACAGATGGAGTTTTATTAGTTTCTAAAGAGTCAAGAGTATCTGTACCTAGAAGGGACCCTAATCTAACTCAGGTAAGAAAACAAAAGGGAATTTGTTGAGTGTCTTAGATCTAGAAGACAATGCAAGCATTTTGACCCAGGGCCATGGATTTCAAAACTCCAATCTATTATTCCTTATGTAGGAAAGGAATTGAATTAGAACAGTCCAGAGACCCAGAAGACTTAAGTCACTTGTATCCTGTTTTGAGATGGCTTTGGTCTCATCTCATGGCTCAACATAGATTTCCTGCCTGATCATTCCTTCTCCCTTCTAACCCTGATGGGCCTTGGCTCTACCAATAGCCAGTTTGGTGGCCAAGGGGCCAAGCCAAGCACTGGTCAGAAGATGTAACATGTCCCCTTCCTCCTTGAATCTCCAACTTCACTCCCTGATCTTTCTTGCTTTGGAAATGACATCCCTCTCTCAACCTGTCCCTCCTAGTTTTAGGATTGGGCTGCACACACACACACACACACACACACACACACACACACACACACATACACACACACACTCACCCTAGCTAGAATGAACTCAATTTTCATGTAGGTGAGTGGTGGGAATCCTAGAATCAAAGGATCATAATTTTATATGATCTAGAACCTGCAGTATGTTTTAACAATCAGATCTCAACTCAACCTAATCTCAACTGAATATGCTCTTTGTCCTGAGTATAGTTTATGGTTCTTGTCTTGGGTACCATAATAGGCCAGTCAGTTTGAAACATAGAGTATGGGAAAAAAGAGTAATATGAAATAGATCTGTAAAGGTAGTTATCATTCAGATTATGATGGATTTTAGGTGTCAGGCTGAGGCCTTTGTATTTTAATTTAGAGGGTTTAGGGAAACACTATAGGATTTTAATGTGGAGTTGAGGGGAGAACATTTAGGAATCCATGATGGGTTGTTTGAAGCCACAGATAAGAGAAATGGAATACTGAGTTCAGGAAATAGCAAATAGCAGAAGCACAATCAAGGTGAAGTGACTAGGCGTTTGCCCCAAGATGTAAAGGGCATGTGCAGTACTTCAGTAGCATTGAAATAACAACTTAGAACTTAGTAATAATAAACTAGGAATCAGCAAAAAGTTAGACTAAGGTGAGCTCTTCTTTGCCCCCTCCCAAGTCTTCCCTAGGTGTAGTGTCCTGTTCTTTACCACCCCTCAATCCTGATTTGCAATATTTCTCGATTTCTCCAATATAAATGCTCACACTGAAAATTTCACAACTGGCTCTCTTAGGTTAGAGCCGGCTTCAGTACACTGAGGAAGGGACCTCAGAGAGACAGACATATGGTTCTAGGGTTCTTTTTTATTTTATTTTATTTTTTCTTTATTAAAGCTTTTTATTTGCAAAACATGTATGGGTAATTCTTCAACATTGACCCTTACAAAGCTTTCTGTTACAAGATCCTAAGGCTCTTAACCTTCTTTGCTATCATTGACCATTTTGAAAGACTGAAGCCTGTGGATCCTTCTCATTTTACTTGCTAGCCAGGTGGAGGGACTAGCCTGACATGGGGAGTGAATTCCAGGGGCAGGATTTGAAATCAGGTCTTTTGATTCCAAACCAAGTATTTTTTTCTCTGCTAATTCACAAATCTGACAGCAACCTAGTTGGAGTAAGGACAGAAGCCCATTGACAGTATGGACTTTTCATTACAGGTACTTCCCTCCTTGATGGTTCATATTATTTAAGTGGCTGGTGGTAGGCTGGAGGGACCTTCTGAGGACTCTTTTGTTGCTTTTCTCTGCCTTGGGTCACTTATATTGCCTTTTAAAGACTGTTCCTGCAGCCTTGCCAAGGGATTTACAGATTAGAAACTGTGTGGATTTGGGTTTACTACTTTAATCAAATAAAAGGCCCAACAAAGTTGATTGGAAATGCCTGGAGTAACCTGTTCTGGGGCCATAAGGGATGCACATGGCAAATATTTCCTACCTTTCTGCTGGTATATCATCAGAAAGGCCAGAGGGAGGGTACTGAGCTTCTTGAGAAGAGGGGGTCCAAGAAAGTAGACAAGAACCCTAGAGAAGAGTGTTGGATGAGCATACTAGGGTAGAGGGCAAGCCCCCTCTCCCTTCCCCAGTACAGGGTAGGGCCAATGTTGAGCATTTGATGAAAGACACATATAAATGGAGGAATGGGTATGTATGCATTTTGGCTTGTTACTCTTGTGCTTGGGTTAGCAAGATCTGGGTGATCACTAGGGATGGGAAAGGCAGGTGGGATGGGGTGGGGTGGGGAGGTCTTAGATATGAAACCAGCATCTCCTTATCCCTAGAGACCTGGGCTGAAACCTTGTGGGCTAGGATTCAGGACTTCAAGGGGTGCCTCCTTGATTTCCCCCCCTTCTCATTTCCTTTCCCCTCCTCATACTCAGTGCTTCTTCTCTCCATAATTGTTTCTTTACCTCTCACTTAGAAGTACAGACTGGGCTGTGTAGGAAATTCCTTAGAATCAGGAATGGGGAAGGGGGAGGGAGATTTGAAGGGGAGAGGGGTCTCTTCCTGATTCTCTCTAGAGCCTTTTGCACATAAAGGGGAGGTGGACTCCAGGCCTCCCCTGGGCCCTCCTTCTTAACATGCACCTCACAGGATCCTGCAGAGGGGAGCGAGGGATGCAGCTGCCAGTGATCCGAGCAGCGAGAGGAGTGGGGACAGATTTGCTACTCCAGTTCTCTTCTTGGATTTCATTCCTTCTCTTTCAGTCTGGTCTCTCTCTGCTGCCTCTTTTTTTCTCCCTTTTCCTCCCACCCTCACCATGCAGTTTTACTGTTTGGGAAAGGAAGGGGCAGGAGATAAGGCCTTTATGGGTCTCCTTTTGATACAGACACCCAAGCTCAATCTGGAGTGCACTAGAGAGTCATTATGGTAGGGCTATCTATATTCCTTGGGGATTCTACTCCTCAAGAATATGCAATCTCCCTACCCCAAAGGGGGAAGAAACACTGTAGTCCAACTGGAAATCCAAGCCTCCATCTTCCATTCTTCTCACTGAACCTCCATCCCCATGCTGATCCTCCCTCTCCCTTTCTGGGTCCCTCTTCCCTTCATTGAGTCCCCAGTCCCTTTGATTAAGTCCCCATTTCTCTCACCGAAACACCATCTCCTTCTTGCACCTTTTGTCTTCTTGCTGGGTCCTCATCCTCATCCTCTTCCAGCCCCTTCAATAAGTCCCTGTCTCCTTTGAAAGGCTTCTGCTTGCTGACATTCCCCTTCCCTGTCCCTGAAAAAAAAATCTTGAGACATCAGCCCCTTACGGACGCCCATCTCCTTGCTGAGCCACCAGCCTTTCTCTGAGACCTTTGTTTCATTACACAGCCCACACCTCCTTGCTTGATACCCATTCCTTCACTGAGCTCTCTTGGCCCTTTGCCTTACTAGGACTGTGAATTATCCCCATCCCCCATCCCCCATTTGTCTCAAACCAGTTCACACAAATTGGAAATATGCAAATGTTCAGCCTACCTAATGACCTTGTCAGCCTTCTTCCTGCTCCCTGGCCTGGGTCTGATACACATGCCCAGTCCCCAGGCAGAGAAGGACCTTTGAAGTCATTTTTTCCTTCCTCCATCCCTCCTCCTCCCAGACTGGCTCTTGCTGCCAAAGATCTCTGGGGAAGAGATGTTACCGGGTCTCTTATTCTTTTCTTACTCATTTCTAACCTCAATCCTCAATCCTTCTTTGCAATCCAACTCCATTTACTATCATTCTGTGTTTGCTGGAGTTCAGCTCTGGATAGAGGGAAGAAAGTCACAGGGATGGGGAGGTTGGACTTCAGGGAAGAAAGAGAGAAATCCACATGTGTTCAGAGGGGTCAGTGAGGGGGATAATGGGGAAGGCAAAATGCTCAGACAACTTGGACAGGGAGGTAGCAGGAAACCAAGATACTTCTTCCCTCCTCTTGTCTTTTCCTTTTCTTCCTCCCTTTTGACCTTTTCCCTCTTCTTCCTGTCTCCGCTATTTTCCTCTTCCCCTTTATGTCTTCTCTCTTTCTCTTTATTCCAATCTTCTTCCTTTTCTCCCTCCTTATTCTTGTGCCTTACTCCCCTCCTCTCCTCTTTCTTTTCTCACATTTGTCCTCTTTTCCCATTTTCTTCCTCCTCCACTTTGTCTTCTCTCTTTCTCTTTATTCCAGTCTCCCTTTCCTCCTTCCTTATTTCTCCTATTTTACTCCCCATCCTCTCCTTTTTTCTCCTCTCACATTGTCCTCTCTTTTCCCATTTTCTTCCTCCTCTCCTTTATATTTTCTCTTTCTCTTTATTTTAATCTTCTCCCTTTTTCCCTCCTTATTCTCTCCCACCTTATTCCCCATCCTCTCCTCTTTCTTCTCTCATTTTGTCCTCTTTTCCCATTTTCTTCCTTCTCCCCTTTTTCTCTCTCCTTTATCCTTTTCATGCTTCCAATCCTTTTCCTCATCCTCTTTTCTTTTCCTTTTTCTCTCTCCCTTCCCATTTTTGTCTTCCTCTTTTCCTTCCTTCCTTTCTCTTCATTTTTATTCTTTTTTCCCTTACTCTCCCTTTCTATTTCTACCTTCCTCCCCAATATTTTCTTCCTCCTCTAATGTTTCCTCTTTAGATTAGCATGTAATAGAAATTGAGTGGGAATCCAAAGATTTGAAATATATTCTTCATACTCATTTCCAGCTCTGTGCCCAAATGCCCAAACTCAGGAGTGCCTAGTATCTGCTTTTCAAAGAATGGTAAGGTCAGCTATTATCTTCCTGGATAATATAACCCCCCAAATCAAACCCCCATAGAGCAGAAAGGAGAGATTCTAGGGCAGTCTCTCTGGAGTGTCATGAAATGTAGAAACATATAATTATAACACTTAAATTCCACTGATGTCTTATTATGAAATAGAGGTGATTCTGAGTTCCAAACATTAGTGATCCATTCAAGCTGGAAAGATTTCAAGTACAGTTCCAGTGACAGATTGTGGAACTGCCATTTGAGGACAAGTGCAGAGGGGCTCATTCTCAGAATTTTGTCCACCTGAGAATGAGTTCTTTGGGCATGGTCACCTATGAAGCAGATGCAAATTTAAACTGGCTCCCAGTTCTGTGTTTCTCTCTTTTGCTTCTACAGTGAGTGGTGAGATGAATGAATAAAAAGCCATTTATTAAGCACTTACTTTATACCAAACACTGATGAGAGCTGGGAATACAAACAAGGTGATGTTTTGGAAAGTTACAGGAATGGTGAGTGGAGAAGCCTTAGGGAATTAACACATCCTTTGGAAAGGCAATGGCAATATTGATTCGATTAGTATTCCAGAACTAGAAGGGGGAGGAGGGTTGGAGGCTTATATGCACTTGTAGCAGGAAGAAGATCTCTGGGGAATAAGTGGTGGCTGAAATCTACATTTGGATGTAGGGAGTTAATGTGAGACATTTCCCAGGATAGTAGGGCTCTAGAGTTCTAGACAAGAAAGGTTAAATCTTCCAGGGCATGTCAGGAAAGGGGGACAGAATGTACTAAGAGGCATCATTAAAAAAAAAGACCATCTACATACATTAATAGTTGGTGTTCTTAAAGTGTAATTTTTCTACAATGACCAATTGACATTGACAATGACAACTGACTAACTATTAGAGGGCCTGACTCATATCCAGCATATTATTATTATTTTTACAAATGAAACTAGAAGAATGAAGTTAACAACTCAAAGGAAGGAATGGAGGGTTTTTGTTGGAAAGTCCATTGACTTCATCCTTTGCCCTCATGGTAATCTTACTGGGCCATTTTAATTGACAGTACTCTTGAAAAGGGGAAGCAAATAAATCCCCTGAAGATAATTGTGGCATATTATGCTAGGATAATACAAGTTAGACAAGTTCTGTGAAGAACTTGATTAAATGTTCTCAACTCTGCCAACGTATCTCCTTCTATTTGGCGATGTCAGTCTAGATGTGGGCAGGGGAGAGAGAGGATGGAAGATGAAAAATATATGGAGAAGTATACCTCAGCATCAAGGAATGGAAGGAATCACTGACTTCCAGAGGAAGGACCTAAGAAGTCATCTACACTAACTTTTACATAGACAACATTGTCTTTTTATGATATCCCTGACAAGTGGGCATCCAATCTTTGCCTGAAGATTTCCAGTGCAAGAGAATCAATTGCTCCTCAGATGGCCCAGGTCATATATGTATAGCTTTTACTCCTTGGGAATTTTTCCTTTTATTGAGCCCAAGTCTTTCCCTTTTATTCAGTTAGGTAGGTGGTACAATGGATAGGGCACTGAGCTAAATTCAGAAAACCTGAATTCATATTTGACCTGTGAAGCCACTTTAACCTTTGTTTGCCTAGTTTCTTTGACTACAGAATGGGGATAATAATATCTTTCTCCCAGGATTTTTGTCAGGATCAAAAGAGATAATTTTCTTCCCTTTATCCCTTCTTTTCCTTCTCCCTTCCTCCTTTTCCCCCCTTCTTTGCCTTTTTTTCTTTTTTCTTTCTCCCTCTCTCTTCCTTTCCTTTCTGTTCTCCTTCTTTCTCTTTTTCCCTCCCTCTCTTCCTTCCATCTTTTCTTGCTTCTCTCTTTCTAAAATATCAATAAACAATAGTATTTGTCTGGCCTGTCTAGTGACCCTGTAAAAAAAAGCGAATGAAGTTAGTCCTATATGACCTATTCTTGATTATAATATACCAACTACTATGTCCCAGACATTGTATTTGAGCACTTTACAATTATCATCTCATTTGAAGTTCACAGCAACCCTAAGAGGCAAGTACTATTATTATCCCATTTTATAGTTAAGGAAACTGAGGCAGACATAGTTATACAGTTAGTAAATGTTTCAGGTTAGATGTAGGTCTTCCTGACTCTAGGTCTGATAATCTAATTGCCTGTGGCTTTGTGATGAAGCCTGTCATCTCTTGGTAATCACTGCTTCCTTTCCTCAACGTTCATTAATCATTCCTTTAATAATACATCTTGGAGTTTTGCCACAAACCAAAGTCAAGATCATTGGACTGTAGTTTGCAGACTCAATTTTCTTCCTTTTTTAAAAAAATCAGAATATTTTCACTTTTTCTATCATATAGCATATCTCTTTTCTCTACAGTTTTTCAAAGACCACTAGTAGAGAATATGCAATTGTCTAGAGCAGTTCCTTTAGGGATGTAGTTTATGTAGGCCAGGTTGACTTCAGTTTACAAGCATATAGGTACTTTCTTACTGTTTCCCTACTTGGATTTTTTTTTTTAACACAAATTCATTTTTATTCTGTCCTTTCCAGTTAAAAGATTAATGTCTTTAACTGAAAAAATAGAAGGAAAATAAAAGTCTATCTTCTCTCCATTATCCATTATAATCATCCCATCCACTCCAAGAAGTGGCCCTATCCCTTCGTTCATTTTCTTCTTTCCTCCAGTAAAGCTTAATAAAGCTTAAACCTTTCTTTTTTGGCATATTTAATATTCTTTGTCAGATTCATTTCATTTTAAGCTGTGGTACTCAAGTATATCGCACTTTTTTAAAATTAAAATTTAAAACATGTTCAGATCTATTTTCTTTCTTTCCCTCTCCCCCCCCCCCCTCTCTCTCCTCTCCCCTGCCCTGTTTTCCCTATTAACACAATATATAGTCAAGGAAAATTAGATTCCCTCATGGACCCTATCCAAAAAAATGTCCATCAATTTATCTTCTTAATCCGTTACCTTGCTATAAGGAGGTGAATAGCCTTTTTCAGCTTCAGTTCTCTGGACACTAATTATGGTTGGTCA
Organism: Myrmecobius fasciatus; assembly: GCA_023553655.1. Lineage (NCBI taxonomy): Eukaryota > Metazoa > Chordata > Mammalia > Dasyuromorphia > Myrmecobiidae > Myrmecobius > Myrmecobius fasciatus. The sequence continues at coordinate 24,774 of JAJPUD010001414.1, read as the reverse complement.
TTATGTCAATCAAAGTTCATAATGCCTGCAAAGATGCTTATCTTTACAACATTGTCGATATTGTACAAATTGTATGAATTTTTTGTAAAAATTGTTATCTCGAGTCTTCTCATTTCACTTGCCATTAGTTCATACAAGTCTTCCCATGTTTCTCTGAATCATCCCTTTCATCATTTCTTATAGCATAATAGAATTATATCACATACATATACAATAAAATTCATTTAGCCATTCTCCATTTGAGGGGCATCCCCTTAGTTTCTAATTCTTTGTCACCACAAAAAGAGCTGCTATAAACATTTTTGTATAGATGAGTTCTTCTTTTCTTTCTTTGATCCCTTTGGGATATAGTCCTAATAGTGATATCATGGGGTCAAAGGGTATACATAGGTTTAATAGCTTTTTGGGAAGAGTTCCAAAGTAATTTCCAGAATGATCAGACCATTTCACAGCTCCCCCAACAGTGCATTAACATACCTACTTCCCCATAGTCTCTCTAGCATTTATCATTTTCTTTTTTGGTTACCTCTGCCAATATGATGGGTGTTATGTGGAACCTGAATCATTTTAATTTTCATTGCTTTAAATTACTGGCAATTTAGAGCATTTTTAAAAACATGACTATTTAAAGCTTGAGTTTTTTTCCCTATGAAAACTACCTATTCAGAGCCTTAGACTATTTAGCAGTTGGGGAATTACTCTTCTTCTTATAATAAATTTGAATATATTTTAGAAATTAGACTTTTATCAGAAAGACTTGCTACAAGACTCCTCCCTTTGCCCGAGTCTCTCCTGATTTTAGCCTCATTATTTTTGTCTTTTCAAAAAACTTCTTAATTTTATATAATCAAAATTACCTTTAACCTTCTTTATTCTTTACTGTCTCTCTCTCTCTCTCTCTCTTTTTTTTTTTTTTTTTTGGCCACAAATTTTCCTCTTCAAATAGACCTGACCAAGTAATTTATTCTTTGCTCCTGATACTATATATATATATATATATGTATATATATATATATAATTTTTTTTACAAGACTTTACCATACTTTGTTGTTCATTCCATTTTGTTTCCTGCCCTTTGTTCCATCTTTTGTGCCTGTCTTATTTTAAATTGTACAATAAGTATTCTTTTATCTTATATTTTAAATTGTTATTGATGTTTTAATTTTTATATTGTCATCACTTTCAGATACATTCTTTTCCTTTTTCATACCCAGGGGTCCATTTCTTGTAGCAAATAGCAACAACAACAACAACAAAAAAAAAAAAAAAAAAAGAAAGAAGAGAAAAAAAAGAAAAAAAGCAGTTCAACTTAATTAACTAATACATCACTAAAGTTTGACAACATATTCAGTATTCCATATATTTAGTTTTCTACCTCTTCCCATAAGGGTAGGAAATGCATTCTTATCTCTTTTTTGAAACTAAGCTTAGTCATTATAATTCTATGTTCTTCAGTTTCTTTTTTTTTTTTGTTCTTAGCATTTATATTATTGTTTATATTGTTTTCCTAGTCCTGCTTGCTTCATTCTACCTTAGTTCAAACAAGTTTACCCATATTTCTCTGAATCTCCCATATTCCATATTGTTAAGTGAATCAGTATTTCATTTCATTCTTTGTGTCTATCTTAAAAATTCAAGTCTATGCATTCACACTGGCCGCATTATACAACTCTCCATTTTTTTTTTTCCTTAATCAGAATTGTTTCTTATTGTGTTCTCAGAATTTCATTCTTGAGAGCTTCCATCCCTTTAAGGCTGACTATGGGATTCTTCCTATTCTATATCTGAACCCTTTGAAAATTCTATTTTAATTCTAGAGTGTGGATCAGATTATGTATCCCCAACTTTCTTTTCCACCATTAGGAATTCCAAGTTGAAATATTCACTTCCTCTCAAAGTCCCCATTATTTCTACTTCAGTACCTAATTTCTCCTTGTTGGTCAGAATTAGGTCTTCCTCTTTCTGTAAGATAAAATGATCATTAGGCAAGTCAAAGAATTATTATTAGCTGCTCTGATTTGGGCAAAGATAGAGAGCTCTTGCAGCTGTGTGAATAATTGAAATTCTTCATCACTATTAGCTCTTGGGTCAGGCTTGGGATATGTTCCCCAAGCTCATAATTCAATCCAATAAATATTTAATTAAAATGCCTTAAATATACAAATTATGTTTCTAGATCCTGGGGAGGCAAAGATGAAAATTATTTTTATTTTCATAGAGTCCCTGTCCTCAAGAAGCTTATATTCTTGAGGAAGGATATGCTATGTACACATAGTAAATACAAGATAGTTTGAGAAGGGAGAGTGCACAATGTACTAGGGAGATTGGGAAAGACTTTGCATGGAAGGTGGTACTTCAAATGAGCTTTAAAGGAATCCAAGGATTATTCTAAAATGTAGACTTAAGGGGAGAACACCTGGGTATCCAGAATAGTTTAAAGCCACAAATAAGGGAAATGTAATGCTGAGTTCAGGAAATAGTGAGTAAATGAGCTACAACTAGGGTGGAGTGACTAGGATTTTGCCCCAAGGTGCTGAATTCAAAAGCACAGACAGCATATACAATTTATCATGGAAACCACAGAGTGTAGAATCTACTTAGTAATAACAGTTAAGCTGAGAATCAACCAAATGGATGTTGAGTTCTTTTTTTGCCCTATTTTCTCTCTCTCTTATAATACAGTGTCTTGCCCAATACTACTCCTCAACCTATCCAGCCTCAACTGAAAGTGTACTCCATGCTCCTTGTTCTGAGCATGTTTATGATATTTATCTTGCGCACAAACATTCCCAGTTATGATTCTACCTCGTAGGCTACTTTGTCTGAAACATGGACAATGGGGAAAAGAGTAATATGAATTACATTAGTAAAGGTAGATGGGAGTCTGATCATGGGGGACTTTGAATATCAGACTTTTGGTTTAGAGGTATTAAGGTTTTAAGCTGGGGAGTGACATGGATAAACCTTTGTTCTCTGCAAGTGAGTTTGCTGATTTGAAGGGAGGGAAAGCCCAATCAGGAGACTATTACAGTAGTCTAGGCTAGAGGTAGTGAGAATATGAATTAGATAGTAGCCATCTGAATGGGGAAAAGAGGGTGGATTTGAGAGATAAAACTTGGCAAGTGGCCAGAGGGGAAGGATAAAATAGAAGAAAGAGTCCAGGATGACTGAGAAGTCCAGTCTAGGTGGTGTATTTTGCAGAAATAAGCCAGTTTGGAGGAGGGAAGTATTTTAGGGAAAGATAATGAGTTTTATTTTAGAAATGTTGAATCTGAGCTGCTAATGGGACAGATAGGGATTTACAGCAGGTGACTACAGAATTGAAATGCAGGAGAATGCTTAATGTTGCATATATAGACTTAAGACTCTTGGATATGGAAATAATCATAAGTCCCGTGTTAGCAGAGATGACCCAGAGAGAGTATAGAGAGAGAACAGAGCATTGGGGGAGGGGGGGTCACTTGTTACTAGTGGGAGGGATATACATGATAATGTGGTAAAGGATTAGTTAAATAGATAGGAGGAGAATTAGGAGGGAGTAAGGTCACAGAATCAAAGGAGAAAAAGTGTGTCCAGGAGGAAGAAGTGTATGAGGGGTCAAGAAGGATAAGAGTTGAAAATTGTCTGTAGTGGATCCAGTTAGTACTGTTGTATGACTTTTTCTAGCATCACTCAGTAAGACAAAGTGAAGAAAGTAGGTAATAGTGGCAATCTTTTTGGTGAAGGGATGAGACATCTGCAGAAGGCACCCAGAAGATGGAAAAAATATTCAGCTTTCAGTTTCTAAGTCCTTGGAAGCAGAGATCTTGTAGTATCTTTAGCACTCAGACTAGATATGTCTGATGGAAGGCCCTCAGGTAGCTCTGATTTTTTTGAAGTTTGTGATCTCTAATGGATATCAGTGTTCTTTAACATGGGTCCTCCTCGATCATCCATTTTCTTTTTCTGTCCAGGTGGACTGTAGTATACTCTAATGAAAATACCACTTTTTCTTTGAATGCTTTTTACCAGACCAGTTCCTTCCAGTTCCTCAATTTTCTCACATTAATATTTCTTCTTAATATATAATACTAAACTGCTATCTTCACAGTGAACTGTTTTATTCCAGAACCATATTATTTCAGAACCATATTATAGTCACAGGTTCTATCCCAGAAAGTCTTTCTCTTTCCCAGTTAATCAAGAAAAACTAAGCCCCCATTAAACACCATGTTATAGTCAAAGAAAACAGTTCTTCTCAATTTGTGTCCAAAAAATGTTAATCAATTTGTCCTCTTAGTCTATCATTTCTTTATAAGGAGATGGGTAGTAAGTATGAGGTCAAAATTGCCCCCTCACATTAAAATTTCAAGGGCATCTTATTTGTTACCCATATTTTGTCCATCTGTCCATATGGGTCTATGGGTTTTATAACTTGTTCTTTTCTTGAATTTTGTCTCTTGTGAATGTTGGAACATCCATATTGTTAGTTTTCTTCCTACATTGTAGCTAATCTCCATAGCATCTTGCTTGGTAGATATTTATAGGCAGTTTTTTTTCCCCCTTTTTTTTTTCAGAAAGAAAATTTAAAGCTTTTTTCTGAGATTTTATTTTAAAATTTTCTTTTTATTATGAACTTAAGCATTAACAGCTATGAATATTTCTATATTGAAATAAGAACAATGATTATATAGGAAATCATAATCCTTTATCATGTAGAGTTTGTTTTTTTAGAAGTATACATTTCATTTAACATGGTAGTTGCAACACTGCCCTGCTTATCTGTGTCCCCTTCTGAACTTCCTTCTGTTCTCTTCAGTGTATTTTAAAAATGATTCATTGATGCTCTTTTCTTTCTTCTCTCTCTCTCTCTCTCTCTCTCTCTCTCTCTCTCTCTCTCTCTTTCTTTTTTTTTTTTTTTGGCATCACTATCACTTTCCCTTTTCCCCCATCACTCTTTCCTTTTTGATCACATTTGCAAGACTCCAAGCAAATACATTTTCACCAGTCATTGTTAGGTGCCAAAAGCCTGTAATTTAAGTTGGGATCCAGAAATCCAAATCCCTGGCCTAGAGCCTGTATTTTAAGCTGTGGTCCAGAAATCCAAATCCTTTCCCAGACACTGTCTTCTTAACCAACTGTTCATTTTCCAAATCTGTCTTTTTCTTCCGAAGTCCTTGCCTTTGATCATCACCAGTGATGAAAATGCTACACTAGTGCCTCCAAGGTTTCTAATTTTTTTTTGCCCAGGACTTCATAATTCTGAGAAATACTTTCTAGGTTCCTTCTGGAACTTACTCTGAAAATAAGTGTTATTTATGTCCACTCAATCACCAGAAGTGGGTAGTAGTCATTTGGCTTCACCAATGTTGGGAAATTCCTTGCCCTGTCTTGAGTACATGCTCCTGGAGGACAGCAGATATTGTTAACCTCAGTTCAATGTTTTTCTTCATCCAGGAATCCTCAGTTAACACTATTTATCTTTTCTCTCTCTAATCCTTCCTGAGCGAATTCTTTCTTGATGGTACTTATAGATATACATCATTATCTTTTGATCTGGAATCAGTTGATCACTTTATCATAAAGTCTAGAACACTCCTATGTAAGAATGATGTATTAATTAACTCCAAGAATCCAGGGAGCTTTACCCCTTCTCTTTTTTATCTCTGTGTCATTATTTCATCCTCTAACCTCCTGATACAGATCATGTTTTTCCTCTGCTCCTTCAGAAATCTTTTCTTTGTCACTTTTTTCTTTGAATTCCTTCTTTTACTTTTTAAAAGGACAGTTGTGTTCTCTTGATTTTTTTCTTTTATAACATGGAAAATTGAGAATTATTTCTCCAACTTCTTTATTTTATCTTCCAGGAGGGAAATCAGCCAACACTTTGAGCAGGAAGAGCAATCACATTATACTTTTTTAAAGATGAGAATTGGAGGGTACTAGACATATTGAACAATAGATGATGTAAAAAGTAGAAATGATTAAATCTTAGTAGATAAGAAATGGCTAGCTATAGGTAGACAGCCTGTTAGAGCTAAGGATAAGGTAAATGTCAAACTAGGGGGAAAAAAAAAGATATAAAGATACAGAACATTGAAAGTTATTTGGAGCTTGACATGTGAAAGGCCTGTTTTAACAAGTTTTTTCCCCCTAAAATAGGAAATGGATAAAAGAAAAGACATTGAGTCTATCACCATTTTAAAGGGAATTAATTGATTCAGAATAATCACCGATGAGGAGGTTAGAAAAATTCAGAAACTGCCTTTGCCAACAAGTACCTGGTTTTCTTTCCAGGGAGAATGACATGGCAGCCAAGAAAAGCACCAGTTTTGAATCTAAATTCATTTTCATATCTTTACAAGGGAGGAAGATGGAAAGTTATGAATAATATTCCTCATAAGAGAGTGAAAAGCAGTTGAGAGAGCTGAGCTAGATTATCTAGAGTGCATTTATAGATGAAACTGTAAGGAAGATAACAGAAAGATACAAAGTATGACAGATGGGTTAGTATTTTTATGAACATTTATTTTAGTGGTGGAACCACCACCTTTAAACTCTTCCCCCTTAAGTAAAGGATGTGAGACTGGCAGTATTAATAGAATAAAAAAAATTATCAATATTATCTTAAAAATATTATTTATTCTTTTTAAACATTCTTTACTTTTTAAGTTTTGAATTCCAAATTCTTTCTTTCTCTCCCCTCATCCACTGATAACAGTTATACATATGAAATCAAGCAAAACAAATTTCCATGTTAGCTATATTTCAAAAGAGCAAGAAAAATAAAGAGAAAAAATACTTCATTTTGTACTCAGATGTCATCACTTTTCTCTCTAGAGATAGATTGCATTTCTTCATCATGGGTCTTGCATCACTCTATGAAAGATCAATATTATTTTGAGGAAATGTTTGCACTATTCAGCATTTAAGAATTGTTACATGGAATAGACTTACTTTTTTGTTTTTAGAGGGCATATAAAGAGCCAGTGGGTGGAAAGTAGATTTTTGGCCAGTAAAGAGAAGAACTTTCTAAGAATATGAGGGACTGAGAGATGAAGTAAAGTTGCCTATCACTGAGAGATCATCAAACAAAATTGGATGACCATTGGGATGCTGTACCTAATATTCCTATTGAAGGATGAATTAAATAAGAGGATCTGAAAGTCTCTTCAAACTCTAAAGAGATATAATTATATGAAAATGAGAAAAATGGATCTAAATAAATTCTTAGAAAGGAGAAACCCATGCATGAAGTAATTTCATTTTAAAGGCATTTGAAAAACTATTCTTAAGATTTATCAATGAAGGGAAGACTCCAAAAGAATAGAAAAAGTCAGAGGGTACCATTTTTAAAAAAGACAACTGAGATGACATACACTATTGGCCCACATTGTGTTTTCCTTATTGCCATGAGATGCTTAGAAATGTGATCCTATGAATCCCATAAGTCTACATAGTTTTTGTGATTAATCTATGCCTACATGAAGACATAGTCCTTAATTAAAACATGAGAATGTGAGAGACATGTTTTCATCAATTATTTTCTCAAATAGAACATATCTTTGTGATTATATAACTAAATGAAAGATGTAGAAAATAGATCCTTACTTACTGGATTTAAAAAGTGAATAAGATATATCTGTTGGGTACATTAAAACTGGCATTTAGGAGGTATTGTGGATAGAGTGCTAGATTTGGAGTCAAGAAATTCTGAATTTGAATCTTGTTTTAGACAGTTAACTAGCTATGTGATTTCGGGAAAATCACTTATCTTCTCCAAACCTCAGTTTCTTCATCTGTAAAATGGTTATAATAATAGCATTTATCTCAAAAGGATTGTTGTGAGCATCAATGAAATGATATATGCAAAGTGCTTTGCAAATCTTAAAATATCATAAAAGCTATTATTATTTATCATATAAAACTACATGACAGATACATGTTTGTGACAATGTTATAATGTTGTAGTTACAGTGTTACAATGTTGATAATGTTGCTAGTTCTCAACTCATCATTGATATAAAGAGAATCACAGAATCCTAGAGCTAGAGGAAATCTGAGGGGTAATTGCTGTACAATGGAATATAAGCATGTTATTCCTTATTGAGATATAATCTTTCCTTGTGTCTTCTAGAGCTAAATGTAATAAGTGTAATATGTTCTCCCTGTTGAATAAGTCCAACTATAAAACCTTGTGACACTCTTATTAGTCATTAAAATAGGTTCATTAATCAATATTCTTTAGACCATTCAGTGAGTTTCAAAATCATCCAATTCTACAAATCATCTGGTTCACATTTCTTTATTTCATCCACAAAGATATTGTCAAATGCCTTAGTGACATCTAACTGTACTATTTTAAATGTCATATCCCTGATATACAGCCTAGTAATCCTATCAAAAAGGGAAATAAGCTTAGTTTGGGATGGCTTGTGCTTTCATTGTCACATGTTGTTCTTGATATTCTCTTTTCTCTTGTGATCCATCTTCCTCCTTAGACTTTCAGGCTCAAGATAAACAATAAATCTAAGAAATTTATTCTCCTAAAGTCTAGTGTGATCACCAAACCTAGTCCTCCTTATCTATCATTATCTCTAAGGTGGGGTGGTCATATCATCCCGATTGCTTTTCTCTTTAGTAATTAGTGTCCTTTGGGGTCATAATCAGATACAGAATAGCCATTCCAGCTATTCCCCCTTATCATCTCTTCTATCTTCTGAAGGATAAAATAAAATAATGTATCAGTTGCTCTGATTTTTTAAAAGCTTTTACACAAATATATTTACTTCAGAAGGTATAGTCATTAACATATAAACTTGCTCCCTTCAACATGTGAGAAGTATAATTATCTCCATCACCCCTCACCCCATCTTTATACTGCCTCATTCTCTGGGAAGGGGATTAGGTTCATAGTGTAGTTCATTTCCCAGAGAGCACATACCCAGTTCCCAAAGAAGGAGTCCCAGACACCCTGGCTTCTCAGGGCTTCCATCCTGGGCTGGCTGACTGTATCATTTCTCCCAGAGCTCTGGCTCTAAGTCACTATGACTACAATTCTTAGTTCTGATGGACATCATCTGAAACCAGGAAGACTGAATGACATGGAACAGAAGTAATACTCCCAGGCTAATTTGTCCAAACTAGGGTAAAGGAGGGAGAGAAGGGGAAGGAAATTCTTCTCTGACCAGTTCAGTTCATAGTGTCCATGCTCAATGCAATAGAGTGGCTCAAAAGAGCCATGGCTATTTTGCTTTTAATAATGGTGGAATAGATTTCCAATTGAAGTTTCCCATCACCATTAATAGCCTGCCTCTATGTGTCTGCCATATATTTGTAAATTATTTATTTCCTCTATTTGGGTGAACCATAACATACTCTTCCCATGATACTGTTTCTGTTATCCCTCCTTTAGGTCTCACATAAATACTTTTCAATGTCTCTTGATTTTAGTTTTTAGATTTTTACCCAGTAATAATTTATTTGAAATATCAAGTTATTTTATCACCAATTCTCTCATTTTTTTCTTTTTGAACAAGGTTTACTTTTCCATTATCACATTCTACTGATGAGTTGTATTTTATCAAAACTCCATGATACCTGTTAGATTGTATTTTTCTTCTTTCATAAAAAAACTCTAATTCACCAGTTTTTGGTGTATGGCTATCTGAGGCCATAAGAATCATTTATGTTTAAATTAAAGAGCACCTCTACTGCCATTCTTCCTCCATTATACCTTTTTTTCTCTATAGGGTCTGGCTTGACAGTTGAATGTGAGCACTTTCTTTTTCCTCCTCCTCCTCAATTTTCAGTTTAAAGCTTTGTTGACTAGATCAGCAAATCTCCAGGCAAATATATCTCTCCCAACCTTCATTAGCTATACTCCATCTGCAGCCAAGAGCCCATCATTCTTGTATATTAAGCCATAGTCCAGATGGGTGCGAGTTGGTGGGTAGCAGTAGGGGAGCTGGAGACACCCTCTCTGGGCTGAGTCCCACTGCTTACTTGCTCAATTTCCTTAGTGACTTTCTTGGGCAAACTCCCTCTTAGAGAATGTTGGGAATCATGCAGTTCTAGGTAGAGGCTCCAAGGGCCCAGCACCCTCCTTCTTTTACTCTGGATACCTCTGGGAAAACTCCAATTCTATGAAGTTATCCCTTCTTTCTGCCTATAATTTTTGGCTTCAGCCTCCTGGGATAATTAAGGATATCATCCCTCTTCTCCCAATTGCCTGGCCTCCTTTCTTTTGGATCAGGCTGTCTCTTTATAAAGAGTAAGAGAGGGTCCTTAAGGAGACCCCCAAACTTAACTCAGATCCTTGCTTATTCATTCTCTGAAGCAACTTCATTTTCCTTCCTAGCCTTCTCTCATAATTAGGAATAGCTGATGCCTTAGAACCAAAGTTCAGCAGACCAGACTGATGATGGTTCTCATCAAAACTGGGACTCTTGCAAACATGATAATACAAATAATTACTGATGTTTGCAATAGGGCTTTAAAGTTTGCAAAGCAGATTACATACATTAGTCTATTTGAACTTCATATAACCCTGTGAGGTAGGTAATACAGGACCATTATCCCCATTTTGCAGATGGGCAAACAAACTGAAGCACTTACCTATGGTTACAAGGGGATTTGAACCTGCCTTCCTGATTGCAAATTCAGCACTTATCAACGACATCATGCTGCCTTTAATTGGCTCAGACCAAGCCTAATTCCCTCCTGCTCTCCATAGACACACATAAATCAATGGAGCTCTCAACAGTATTCTTCAGTTTCCTAGGGTCAGGGGAAACCAAGTTTTATTTTCCTTTGATGAAAAAGGCCTGAGTCATTGACCCAAAAAGAAACACATACTTACAAAAAAGGAAGGAAATGGGGCCAACTATGAAATACTGCAGAGCCAGGATGTTTTGTGGTATAGGTCCTATATGGATCTCTTTAATCTATCCACATGCAGTGTCACCACTTTGCATTAACTCTCCCAGCAATGCTGGGGGAGCAACCAATTCACTCACCAGCACCACAAAAGTTGCTGGGTTATATAGTGTCAAGCTTACTGTTCTTGTGACAACTAACTATAACCATGGCTACAGTGGGGTCCTATGGGTGATTGTTTATGGCTGACTGAGTTTTCACTTAGGAACCATTGGACCCCAAACTGAATAGCATCACATCAGTTATGGAGACTTTACTGTTTTTGATCCATCCATCCCTCCCTCCATCCATCCTCCAATACTACCATCCATTCATCCATTTAGCCATCTTTTAAAGAAATTTTTACTAAAGCCTATAATGTCCTCAATCCTATTCGGGTTATGCTAAGGGAGACCATGAAGAATAAAATCCAGACTCTGCCTGTAGGGAGTTCAAAGCCAGATGGAATGACAAAAGTCACAGTAGTGGATCAGAAAGAGACAAACAGAGAACAATAAACATGAAGTCCCTGACTACGAGACACAGACAGTACAGAGACAATAGGAGTCTGTGGACAGAGACACAGCAGAAAGCTAATGTGATTAGAAAAGCCTTGAGTTAAGACTGGAAGGATGGATAGACTATGGGTAATCATAAAGGGCTATGTTGGAAATTCCAGAGGATAACTGGATAGAGGAAAACACATAATGAGCAATGCTAAAGGCAGAAAAAACACCAGATGTGTCCAGGGGTTAGTGAGTCATCAAGTTTGGCTGGAACACAGAGCACAGAGTGAAATAAGGTTGGAACCTTATCAAAGAGGGCTTCGAATGCCAGGAGTTTGTATCTTATCTTAAAGGGGCAGCATAATAGCAAAGTAGATAGAGCACTGGACTTGGAGTCAGGAAGATTCATCTTCCTCAATTCAAATTTGACTTCAGATACTTATCAGCTGTGTGACCCTAACTTTACCCTATTTCCTTCAGTTTTCTTATCTGTAAAATCAGCTGGAGAAGGAAACGGCAAAACACTCCAGTATCTTTGCCAAGAAAACCCCAAATGGGGTCACAAAGAGTCAGAAATGACTAAACAACAACAAAATTTTATCTTAGAGGCAATAGGGATCCAGAGAAAGTTTTGGAATAGAGGAGTGACATATGTCTTGGGAAGAGGAAGATGAAGAATTAAAGAGTTTAATGGAGGTGATGGAGAAGGAGGGGTGAGACTGAATCCAAGGTTACTCAATCTCTGATCCTCATTCTCTGATTGGACAGAGTATGTGAGCACTGAGGAGGTTCTCTGGTCAGGATGAGAAGATAGTCAGGGGTATTAAGGTTAAGAGGTAAATGGCAAGAGGAAAGGCAGGTAAGGGAAGCCAAACAAGGTAATGGGGTGTGGAGGAGTATTTGGGAAGGATGAGGGAGCTTTGATAGGATAAAGGACTGTCCAGGAAAATGATCAAAGTGAGAGAGAGAGGGGGAACTCAGAAGGATCAATGTGGGGCTTAGATGTAGACAGAGAGATGGTCACTCCCCTGGAGTTTTGGGGGGGGGAGTGGAGGAGGGAAAGTTTATTTTGTCCCAATTTTGCTCCCTTGATCTTTGCAGGTTCCCCATGATGAATGGGGGGGTTATCCAACCGGGGGCAAGGATGGGGAGATCCCATGTCGAAGAATGCGAAGTGGTAGCTATATCAAGGCAATGGGGGATGAGGACAGTGGTGACTCAGATGGCAGCCCCAAGATGTCTCCAAAGGGAGCTGCCCGCCGCTATGCCTATCGCCGCTCATCCAGCGTGGACCAGGCTCGGATCAAGTAAGGGGCTGTCTGTTGGGGGGCTGGAGGTTGGAGCCTCTCGTGAGCTCTCTCTCAGAGAGCTCTCTCTCTCAGTCTAGGGTTCTGGATGCAAGGGCTCTCTCTGGGGGGTGGTCTTTCCCTTTACTGGGGGGTCTTTCCCTGGAGTTCTCTTTGAAGAGTTGATTAAGTTCCCTTTTTGGGGTCTTTTTGGGGACCTTCCATCAAACCCTTCTGACTCCTATTTTGTACCCATTCCAGCTGCTGTGTGCCACCCCGAATTCACCCCCGAACTGGGGCCCCTGGCTATGGCCGCTCCCTCACCACAGGACAGGTAAGTCATTTTCCAATAGAAGCTTGAAAAGAGGGAGGGAGAGTCAGCCAGGTCAAAACTGAGAAAACCAGGTCTCTGAGCTCTTGCTGGGTTCCTTTACTTTCACTCCCTTCCCCCTTCCAGGTCTTTTTAGATTCATCCCTTTCTGCCAGAAGCAAAAATGTAAGATTGTTTTCTGGACATTAAGGGAAGGACAAACTGCACCATCTCTGGAGGGCTATGCAATTCTGGATGGCTGCAGACCTCCCTTGCTCTAAGGGTCTTGAGAACCTGATTGAAATATGTCCTTCTTTGAGTGACTGTCCCTGAATGTTGGGACCTGCTCCCATCTGACTGCCAGACCGGCCCCAGTGTACAAACGACACCTGTTATCTCCTATCTGGGAGCAGTGCCCAGGCCAAATGACAAATGCTGCTTTTTGTTCCGAAGAAGCTTTGGGCCCATCACCATCTGAGGCTGAGCTCCCCAGGCCAGGATTCAGCCACATTGGTCCAGTTCCACCTGCCACCCCTTTGTTTCTGGCACCAACTCACTGTGGTTCTTCTGTTCCTTCCTCCCTCTTCCTCCCAAAATATTACAGGATTAGATGTGGAAAACAGCAAGTGTTTACAAAGCATCTATTGTTTGCAGGTCATAGTGCCGGGTAGCTGGGGGAGATGGAGTGGTTTAAATAGGGCATGGGCCCTGCACTCAGGCAACTTAAAAGTCTGGCAGGAGGCTAAGACATGCTGGAATCACTCCAATACATAGCATTGCTATATCATTAGGGAGGTACAGACAAAATGCTATGTAAGACCTATGGGGGGGATGTTTGGGAAGGAAATCAGGAAGACTTCGTGGAAGAAATTAGCCAAGAAATGGCATTTGAGTTGAATTTTCAAGGATTAGCAAGAATTCAGTAAGTGAGGAGTGGAAGGGAAGGCACTTCAGGCTTAGGTAACAGCAAGAACGTAGGCTCCTCAAAGGGGAGGGATCCCACTGTATATTTGTGAGGGATGTAGAGAATAGTCGATTTTGACTTGGGTATACAATATTGGAAGAGAAGCCTCTAAAGGAAGGGTGGGGTTAGATTTTGGATGGCCTTGAATGTCATTATTTTGGAGGGCATTGGATGTCAGTATTTTTTTTTTTTTTTTGGCTGAGACAGTTGGGGTTAAGTGACTTTTCCAGGGTCACACAGCTAGGAAGTGTGAAGTGTCTGAGGCCAGATTTGAACTAGGTCCTCCTGACTTCAGGGCTGGTACTTTATCCACTGCACCACCTAGCTGCCCTGGATGTCAGTAGTTTGGAGGACTTTAGATGTCAGTAGTTTGGAGGGCTTTGGATGTCAGTAGTTTGAAGGGCCTTGGATGTCAGTATTTTGGAGGGCTTTGGATTTCAGTAGTTTGGAAGGCCTTGAATGTCAGTAAGTGGTTTATACTTCAGCCAGCAGGTGAAAGAGAGCCAAAGATTTTTTTCCATCAGATCAGTGCATAAGAAAGACTGTTTTGGTATCAATGTGAAGAAAGGATTGGAAGGGAAGATCATTAGGAGACTATTGAGATATATCTTCTAGTCCTCTACCAAATCATTCCAGAAGGGAGTGCTAAGATCTGCCCTTATTATTTCTCCCTACCAAATTAGGCTTACTTTTTCACTATTATTTCTCTGGGTTTAAGAATAAAGTGTGCCTCTTAAAAGTCAAGGTCCCCTTGGAAGATATTATGTCAGACAGGACATCTTGTGAGTTTGTGTCCTGCTGGTCAGTAAGCCAAGAATAGGACTGACAGGACCGGAGTTCAGATGGGACATTGGGATCCTGGAAAGCCCTGGGAGGTGTGTGAAAAGGGAGGCTTGAGGTTGTGGTGGGGACAGTCTCAAAGGGAAGGCTAAGGGGTTAGAGACTTGGCTGCAGAGGGACCAGCCTTAGGTACAGGAATGGACAGAATGGAAAAAAACCCAAAGATTTCATTTGACCTAAATGGAGGAGATGAATATAGATGGATATATATATAATTTATACAGACTGTGAACATGAATATGTTAACAATTAGGAGTGTTGGGGTATGGCTGCCCTACTCAGTTGGCTCCTCCCTGACCCGTCCCCCCTCTCCTGTACTCCCACCAGCTCAGCGAGGAGCTAAGCCAGCAGTTTGAGGCTGTGTGTGGGTCAGTATTTGGGGAGCCTGAGTCTCAGGCAGTGGACGCCCTGGACCTACCCGGCTGCTTCCGAATGCGGAGCCACAGCTACCTCCGGGCCATCCAGGCCGGCTGCTCACAGGATGATGACTGTCTGCCCCTCCTCACTGCCCCCATGGGAGCAGGGCCAAGCAGCGTCCTGAAGACCAGCACCTGTAAGTGCCAGCCGGCCTCCTCCCTCTGTCCCACCAAGCTGTTGTCAAGATCGAATGATTCTGGGTGGGAAAACAGCCCAACTGAATGCTTCTCCACAAATGGAGCTGCTACGCTCCCTGGGGTCTGCAGGTTGCTGGCCATTCGACCCCTGGGTTTCCCCATACGCTGTGAGAGTTCTTACATGGGGCTGCATGTGCTCTGGCCAAGGAGCAGTCTGTGTATAATCTCCATTTTCTTGCCACAGCCTTTAACTTCAGAAAAGCCCCACCGCCCATCCCTGCTGGACGACAGACTCCACCACGCATTTCCATCACAGCCCAGAGCAGTACTGATTCTGCCCATGAGAGCTACCCACCCCCCGAGGGCCCTGCCTGGGCTCCTGAACCCACCCGGCGCTGCAGCTCAGCTGATGGCTTGGACGGCCCCCCCACAGGGACCCGGACCCTTGAGCTGGCCCCAGTCCCAGCTCGGGCTAGTCCCAAACCCCCCACTCTCATCATCAAGACCATCCCCGGGAGGGAAGAGCTTCGTAGCTTGGCCAGGCAGCGCAAATGGAGGCCTTCCATTGGGGTACAGGTATGGGGGAACCAAAGTGATTTTATTTTGAATTCTCTATCTTTCAGGAGAGAATACAAAAAAATTCTCTGTTGTTTAAAGCCCTCTCCAACATGGCTTTGGCCTACCTATACATGATTTGACATTATTTTTCTTCATGCACTCTATGTTTTTTGCCAAATGAGCCACCTTTCTTGAAGTTGACTTTCAATCTCTTATCTCTGGGCCTGTGTATAGACTGTTCTTCATATCTGGAATCTACTCCCTTTTCATCTCGGCTTCTTAGAAGCCTTTTCTTCCTTCAAGGCTTCATCTTAGCTATTACACCCATGGGAAGCCTTCCTTGATCTCTCTAGTTAGAAATATCCTTCTTAACAATTTGTCTTGCATTTTCTTAATTTTGTTCTAAGAATTCTGCCAACCAACACTTTGTGTCTTGTTAATAAATTCTTAAATGTAGCAACTTTAAAGATCATCTCTTAGTTACATAATTCTCAGACTGAAGCAATTTTTCATAGCCTTCAAAAATAGTGTCATTTTTTTGTATTTTCTTCTTATCTATTTACATATTCTAACTCCCAGCAGAATGCGAGAGCTATTTTTTAGTTTTGTAACTTCATCTCCTAGCTCAGTTCCTTGTATAGAATAGTCCCTTAATAAAAATCTGCTGAATTGAATTGAATTCATAGAGATAAGGAACTGCATCTTAGTTTATCCTTAAATGGACCATTAATGCACAACACAATTCCAGTCTAAATGTCCCTCTTACCCAGCTTATACCTCCTCTGGAAAGAGTGTTAGATTTATCGTCAAAAATAACTGATATTTCTAGCTCTATAATGGCCAACTGAACTTAGACAAGTCACTGTATTTAGTTTCCTCATTTATTAAATGGGGTTATTATACAACCTAAATTTAAAATGCTATAGAAATGGGAATCAGCCTGACTGACTCATGAATCTACCATCTTGCCTTGGGAGCAAACTGGTTCTGTCCCAACCCAAGTACTTTCCTTCTGCCGTTCAGCTTGAGGTGGATTCCAAAGCCAGGACCTTGGCCTTCTCTCCACTCACTAGATTCTATATACAGGGACTTTCGGTCCTCATGACTTACAGGCAATCAGAACTGGGAAGTCCCTTGGAGGGCAAGTAGTCTGATTCAAACCTTTGTAGGAATCTCTTCTATACCATATCTGGTGAGTGTTTTTCTAGTTTCTGATTGAAGATGAATCATGATGGGGAATGAAAGGTATCTCTTGAAGTAGCCTATTTTGCATCGGCAGTAAGGGGTATAATGGATAGAGTGTTGGGCATGAAGAGATACTCATTTTCCGAGTTCAAATCTAGCCTCAGACAATTACTAGCTGTAGTCACTTAATTCTGTTTGCCTCAGTTTCCTGATCTGTAAAATGAGTTGGAGAAGGACTCTATAATGGCCAAGTGAACTTGGACAAGTTACTTCACTCAGTTTCCTCTATATTAAATGGGGTTATTATACAACCTAAATTAGTAATAAATATAATGAATAAAAATATAGTAAAATAATAAATCAAATCCCGATTTGTAGCATTTGTATATTTCTGAGGCATACTCATACTGGAATTTAACAGTTGGTTCTTCCAAACCATTTAGAACTTGTTTCCAACATACTTTTGGATATAACCTTCCACCACATAAAATATAGTGCTTGCATCTCACAGTATTCTAGGTATGATCTAACTAAGGCAAAGTATACTGGGATTCTCACCATCATTGCTTTTTACATTGTGTCTCTTTTAATGTTCTCTTTGGTTTTTTGGCTAATATATCTTGCTATTGATTCATTTTTAGTTTATATTCCACTAAAACTTTAAATCTTTTTTCAGATGACTTGCTCTCTAGTCATGCCTTTCCTATTTTATTCCTATGAAGTTGATCTTTTGAACCTTTACATTTATCTCTGTTAAATTTCTTTGATTTATTGTTTTCTTTTTAGATTTTCCCTAAAGTTGTAGTTTTAGATCTTTTGGGTCCTGATCCTATTAGCTGCCCCTCCAAGTTTCATGTCTTCTCTCTGTAAATTTACTAAGTGGTCATCTGTGTCTTTAGCCAAGTAATTTATAAAAACAAATAGAGTGGGGCCAAGAGCAGAGACCTAGGGCACTTTGCTAGAAATCTCAGTCCAGGTAGACATGGCCATTTAATGGATTCAGTCATTCCATTCATTCTTTATCTGCCACACTGTATCTCCTTTAGCTCATATCCCTTTATTTTATCCACACTAGGCTACCATGAGAGATTTGTCACATACTTCTTCTCTTCAACTGATATTGTTTAGCCAGAGAAAATCTGGGAGATCAGCTCTCAATTAGTTGATTGTTCCCTGGGAAATTTTTGCTGCTTACTCCCTCAAGGAAAGGGCCTATTGGATATAGGGTAGAGTTGTTACTCTGTCTCATTTCTCTCTCAGGTAGAGACCATCTCAGACTCTGACACAGAGACAAGAAGCCGGAGAGAATTTCACTCCATTGGGGTACAGGTGGAGGAGGACAAGAGGTAAGTTTTAATGGGGGAGTATCCTTCCACTTCCTCATTCTTCAATTTCTATCCCTGGGAGAAATGTCGGGTTAGGGCAAAGACTATTGACTCCTCAATGTAGAGAAAGACTTGCTTACCTCCAAAACGTGAGTAAGTTCCACTTTTCTTCTCTTGTTATAAAGGAGATTAGGCTCTGTATGGTAGTATGGACTAAGAATAATAATGGCCAAGGGCAACAGTGCATGTCATTTAATGAATCAACAGATTTTATTTTTTTTATTCTAAACTTGGTAACCATCAACAAAACCAAATGATTATAAATGATACCACAAACTCTTATTACAGTTCCAATCAACACATTTTTATCAATGTCTCCTGTGTGCCCAATCGTGTATCAGGAGACAAAGCAAATTCAGATATGGTAACTGTCCAGACCTCACAAAATAAACCAAAATATGAACAGGTGCTAGAGTATAGCTGAGTGATAAACTATTGTTCCAACCTTAAGTGCCATTCATTTCCTGAGAAGGGAGTAGTCAAGGCAGGTTTCTAGGAGGAGGTGACATTTGAACTGGGCTTTGAAGGAAGCATAGCAGTATGAATTCAAATGTTATGCCCATTTTGCAGATCAGGGAATTGAGATTTATGGGGGTGCGGTAAGGAAGTGACTTGTCCAATATCACATATATAGTAAGTGCCCAGGATTTCAAACTAGTTTCCTGTCTTTCAGTGCAGGATTCTTTCTATTACATCACAGTGGTATATTTACAGAAAAGCATGGGGACTAAGTAGGCTGGAGTTGAGGGAGGCTTGAAAGAGTAGAACTGAAAAGATGGGGACAGTTTGTATTGCTAGGGTCTTGAATGCCAGGTTAATAAATTTGAATTTCATCCTGTAGGGAATAGGGAGCTACTTTGAATGGAGGAGGGACCTAGTCAGACATGTCCCTTAGCAAGATTATGTGGGCAACTCCATGAAGGGTGGAATGGAGAGGAAGTGAGACTGAATCAGGGAGATTGCTCAGGACCTGGCTGTTACCCTAGTCCATGCAGGAAGTGATGAAGCCCTATACTGGAATGGTAGTTGTGTGAGTGGAGAGATGGGGGCGGATGAGATGAACAGGAAGGTTTTTTTAGAAGAATAATCTTGGCAACAGCTTGGGTGAGGGAGAGGGAGGGGTCAGTGATAATCTGGAGGTGAGTGTGGGGACAATAATGTCACAAGATCAGCCACTGTCCCACCCACAGGCTGACTTGGATGTCCTCCCATGGTGCTAGACCCTCTGACCCTCCCCAGTGGACTCTTAACCCTTGTCCTTCCTTTTCCCCAACTCCATTTCCATTTCAGGATCCAGGGGCGGATTCCCCTCATCCCTTTTTGGCTTTAGGGTGTGGGGGAGAGTTGGGAGGCAGAGATTGGAGACTGAATGCTAGCAGCACATCTCTCCTTAGGTGCTGTGGCCTCCATCCAGGGCTGGTCGCCATGGTGACAGGCTCCCAGGCAGCTGCAAGGGAGGAGGGGAGGAAAGGAGAGAGGGAGTGAACTACTGGGTGGGGAGCAGAAAGGAGCCCTAGCTCTCAAACCATTCTTTTCTACAAGACAGTCTAGATGGGAGTAAGGAATTGGATACCCTCTTCTGTTCCTTCTTATCCCCCATTCCCCACTTGCTCGGATCCTTAACATTGTGCTGAGATCATAAGATCCTAGAATTTATAACTGGAAAGGCCCTTCATGATAACCTAACCCAAAGCCTAACTTTTACAGATTGGGAAACTGAGGCCCAGAAAGTTATTTAACCAAGATCATAACACTATTAGCAAGTAGCAGAAATGGAATTCAAATTTAGCTTCTTTGAGTCCTCTTGGAGGAGTTGTTTGTTAGGAAAAGTCCTTCCTAGACCCTCTGAATTCAATATGACAGACATTTAGTATATACCCAGTGCTAGGTGCTATGGAGAAAACATGAGCCACAGAATATCAGAACTGGAAGAACTTTAAGGAATATTTGCCTTCTCTGTCTGTCTCTCCACACACCCTCCCCCACATACACATAACACACATACACATGTGCACACAATATACAAATGTACACATACATGCAGACACAAACACAGACACAGCCTACCACCATAGGAAAGAAAGTTGAAGCTCAGAGAGTTCCAGTGACTGACTCATGCTTATGTTGAGTTGGCAGCAGAGCCTGGACTAGAACTCAGGTCTCTGGGAAAGGGGATTTTGTCCTTTTGTTATAAGAAAAGCGCTTGAGTTGGGAAATTATGATTCATGAGTTAAAATGGAAAGAGCCCTGGATGGGAATCAGAAGACCTGGGTCTGAATTCCCACTCTGCTAATTCACAGCTTATGTGACTTTGGGCAAGCCACCGAAACTCTCTGGGCTCCCTGTCCTTATTTTTAAAATAACAGGCCTGGCTGGGCCTTTTTCAGGCAGAGCCCATATGGCTTCCTTTCCCTAGGAGGCCCACATTTCCTTCCAGTCTTCTCCTTGTTCTTTTTGGCTGGAGTGGATCCTGGGAAGGAGGAGTCTTTCCAGGATGTAGCAGAGTGGGCTTGGGCTGTAGAAGGGCAAAGAGTGAGGTCTGGAGAGGGAGGTAGCAGGACCTAAAAGGAGGAGGATGAGAAAGGAGAGAAGAGGGGGAAGGGCTTTGGGGTGTGCCTAGGGGAGATATGGGAACATAAGGGGATGAAGAAGAAATGACCTGGTTAGGGGATAAAGGGGCATATGACTGAAAGGCAAGGAAGAAAGGGGCAGGACCTGAGGGTCTTAGACTAGGTGGCCGGGATAGAGAGGGGCAGATTTGCAGGGCTTTTGAGGGAAAAAAGCCCAGCAGACAGAGAGCCGAGATGTCTGATACACATCTCTCTGGCTAGGCGAGCTCGGTTCAAGCGTTCCAACAGTGTGACTGCTGGAGTACAGGCAGACCTGGAGCTGGAAGGCCTGGCTGGCTTGGCAACTGTGGCCACGGAGGACAAGGCTCTGCAGTTCGGCCGCTCCTTCCAACGGCATGCTTCTGAACCCCAGCCGGGGCCGCGAGGTCCTGCCTACTCTGTCTTCCGCACCGTCCACACGCAGGGCCAGTGGGCTTACCGCGAGGGCTATCCATTGTCCTATGAGCCACCTGCCCCAGATGGGCCACCTGGCTCCGGCCCAGCCCCTGCTCCGACTCCGGCCCCGACTCACGGTCGCCGAGACTCGTGGATGGAGCGTGGCTCTCGCAGCCTGCCTGACTCCGGCCGTGCCTCCCCCTGCCCCAGGGATGGCGAGTGGTTCATCAAGATGCTCCAGGCAGAGGTGGAAAAGATGGAGCACTGGTGCCAGCAGATGGAGCGGGAGGCCGAAGACTACGACCTGCCGGAGGAGAGTAAGTAGGCTGCCCGTGATGGGTGGGGATGGGGATGTCTCATGTGCATGTCACCAGGTGCACAGGGGATGGAGCTGGAAGTCAACCTCACTTAACACGCCACTTAACCACTTCCTGCCCCAGTTTCTTCATCTGTAAAATAGCATCTAACTCCAGAGTTGTTGTGAGGATCAAATGAGGTAATATTTGTAAAGCATTACATGAATGCTATTACTATTTTAGTGATATTATAGCCAATTTTTGGTTAATTTTGAATTTGGACATATGGCTGCATGGGTTAGCCACAGTTCCATTGGTCGGAATTGACCAGAATCTGACCAGAGAGGTTTTATTCTTCCTATATCTGGTTCATTGCAGCATCACTTTATCATTCTTTTGGCTTGGGAGATGTAGTAAAAAGCCTCACCTCTTAGGAGCCTTTGGTCTGAGATGGGTTGTAAAGAATGGTCCAGAGCTATAGCCTAGCTGAGGACTTCAACTTTGAGAAAATTACCTCTGGGACTTTCCCCAGAGGGACTTGCCTCCTACTCATAATTTCCTTTGTGCTAGAATCCTTCCAATTCAGCAAACTCCGCTGAATTCCACAAACATTTATTAAGCATAGGAGCAGGGCTTGGCTCAGGGGATGATAACAATGAGGAAGCAAATCACATCCTTCGTCCTTGAGAAGTTTCCTTTCTCTAAGCTTAGTTTGTACAAGATGTCTAAACTTCGTTTGAGGGTACTAGGATCCTGTGATTTCTGGCTATTCCAGTCCTACTGCCTTGGACATAGTTCTACTCCAGAGGATGGAGGAAGGTATCATCCCATATGTAGTTCTCATTGTTTTTGTGATACAGTCATCATTGCCAACCCTTTTCATGTTCTCTGTGCCCAACTCTCCCCAGGCAATCAACAGAACAGTCTGACACACATGACTTTCTTAGGTACATATACCATACAAAGGACAAACCCTGGAGCCACATTGTTCTGCCACAGGGTTATTATCTCTCTCTTTTTCTTTATTATGAAAGTAATTACCTCTGAAATAGTATAACTGATAACATCAACTCAGAAATTTTGCTTTTTCCTGCTTTTGTTTGTTACATTGAAAGAACTAGCATGAGAGAGGGAGTGATGAAGTCTGGTCATAACTGCTGCCTTCCCATGCTCATGACTCAACTACTCCAGTTTCCTTCATGTGGAAGAAAGGGACCAAATCCCTGACCCTGTAAATCCCTAAGTTCCTGCTATACCTAAACTCTGATGATATCCCCCCTTTTCTATCACCGCCATCTTCCCTCTAAGTGTTCCAAAAGAATCACTTGCTAACTGATTACTGTATCTCTCTTTGAGAAAAAGAAGAGGAGAAAGGGGACCTTATTCAAAATATTATTAGTATTTTCCATCACTGACAAAGGATAAATCAGCCTAACATCCACCTGATCCCCCAAGAAGCTCCTTTATTAACAGACTCCTGTTTTTAAGACCTCCTCTTCCAATTTTAGGGGAGATTCAGGTCATAGGCACATGAAATGATGCAACTACCCTCATATGGTCAGACTAAGTGTAAAACAGAAGATTTCCATTCCCTGAAGTCAGTGTTCATATAATTCCCACTGTCTGGTCCTCTGTAGGTTCCTACATGGACACAAAGGAAGATCATATAGTCTCTGCCTTCAAGAATCTCTTGGTAGACAAGAAGAGGTTTTTAAAAAAATCATATGTTGGATCTGGGAGAGTCCTTTAGAGATCATATTCTCCCACCTCCTCATTTATTGAAGAGAAAACTGAGCCCAGAGAGAGAGGAACTTAAATGGAGTCACACATTATAAAGTGGCAGGACTGGGACCAGAATCTTGTATCTACCAATTTCCAATACAGGATTCTCCAAAATCTCTTCTGCCAGTGTGGATACAGTTTCAGAAAATGTTTCTTTGCTCTGAGGGAGTCCTACTTTCTCTCTGAGAGATGAGCAGATTGTGACTGAGGACTGAACTGTGAAGAATGATGCCATTTAGAGCATGGAATGAGTCATTCACTCAAAAAGTATTTATTAAGCACTTACTATGTGCCAGGAACTATGCTAAGCACTGAGAATGCAAAGAAAGGCAAAAATTGTCTCTGTTCTCAAGGAGCTTACATTCTAATGGAGAAAGCAACACACATAACATATATACATATGTAGGCTAGAAACAGCATATACAGAGTAAGTGGAAAGTAATCTGAGAGGGGCAGGCATTATCACCTAAAGGACCAGTAAAAGCTTCCTATAGGAAGTGGGACTTGAACTGAATCTTAAAAGAAGCCAGGAAGACCAAGAAGGAAAAGAGAATCTAATGAAAACAACAGAAAAAAAATCAAGGTTAAAGAGGGAGAAGGAGGACCAGGAAAAGAGCAGTGTCACCAAAGCCAAGAGAAGGAAATCTAGTTAGGAGGGAGTATTCAACAGTGTCAGATATAGTATAGAAGTCAAGGAGCATGAGAACTAAGAAAGGTCATTGCTTTTGGTAGTTAGGAGGTCACTAATGACTTTGGAGGGAAAGTGGTGGCTAGGGAAGCCGACTTTAGGGAGTTCAAGGGAGATTGGATATTGAGATGTTCGATGAAGTGAGATTGGGGTTTGGGGGATCAGAATACTACTTTTAAAAGTGTGGTCATAAAAGGAAAAAGAAATGGATAGTAACAGCTAAGATAAATGATTTTCCCTCCCCCTTTCTCCAATATAAGCAGAACATGTGAATATTTGTAGACCAAGAGAAGTAGCCAATAAAGAGGGAGAGATGAGGGTGCAGGAGACAGGAGATGTTGAATGGATTAAGACCTCATAGAAAGCAGTGATGGGAATCACAACTGTAGGAAGGGAATTAGCTTTAGCAAAGAAGAAAACCATCTCTTCTGAAATCAGAGGGAAGAAAAGAGAAGATAGAGGCAGAGAAGTAAAAATAAGGGTCAGAATAGACAGTAGAGCTCATCCCAATGGACCTGA
>JAJPUD010001413.1:411346-441693 GCA_023553655.1 Myrmecobius fasciatus | reverse complement strand
CAACTCAGGTGCCACCTCCTCCGTGAAGCATTCATTCCTTCATCTTCTCTCCCTTTTCAAATAAAGTTTTGTTTTATTTATCTGTATACAAGTGATATGACAGGTAAATGGCACAGTGAAAAAGAGCTCCAGACCTAAAGTCAGGAAGACTTGAGTTCAAAACAAACCTGTCTCAGATACTTAATAGCTGTGTGATCTTGGAGAAGTCACATAATCCTTTTTGCCTCAGTCTCCTCATCTGTTAAATGATTTAGAGAAGGAAATGGCAAACCACTCCACTATCTTTGCCAAGAAAAGCCAAAATAAGATCACAAAGAGTGAGATACAACGCAAAACACTGAAAGGACAGAACAATAACAACAAAGTTTTGTTTTTATTCTTAAATTCTCTTTACCTTACATATATAGATGTTAGATACTTTTTCTTTAACTGAATAGCTCAAGGTATCAAATTAATATTTTGTAATTAAGAGTTTAACTAACACAAGTTGATCTTTATTTTATACCTGTTTCACATCTTCATTACATTCACATTACATTACATTCACGTCACATTAAAATACAACATAGAGAAGCTATTTTTCCTCCTACAATTATATTACTTCACCAAAATGCAATGTTAAAAAATAAACAGAAGGAACTCACAGAAATGGCACGCATATATACACACACACACACACACACACACACAACAATAGAGTGTTGCTAAGTGTCATTGCTAAGAATGAAACCAGGAAACTAGGTCAGAGGAGGTAACTGATCCTATGTAAAATGAACTAAGACCAATGTCAAGCACCACTCTACTTACGAACTAGCTTATTTATTCAAGGAACGAACACTATTTAAACTCTTTTTTAAAAAATGGCTCAACTAGTTAATTCTATTATTTTTAATAATTTAATTTATCATTTTACTATAACAATCAAATGACCAAAGGAATAATTTACAAAATTCAATGAAACAATAAAATTTATTTTGAGAAACAAAAGATCTAGAATAGGAGGAATAGCACTTCTAGAACACAGATTATATAGCAGTGGACATCAAAAATATATTACTAAATGTGGTATTAATTTGTTTGTTTGTTTTTATACAGCAAATCAATGGAACAGACTACATAAGGGAGAGTCACAAATAATGAAACTCAAAACCCAGTATTTGATAATCTGGAAAATGTAAATTATTTTGAAAAGAATTCTCTATTTGATTAAAAGAAATTCTGGAAAAATTAGATTAAGCTTAGACATCAACACCTTAGATCATATTCCACAATAAATTCTAAAAAAGATACATGACCTTTATAGTAAAGATCTTACTCTAAAAATTAGAAGGAAGCAATTCATATAACATATGATGTTCACATATTTTTAAAACACATTTTTTAAAACAAATGAGGGATAGAGGAAACATTGAAAAACAAAGTAAGTCATCTTAATTACATAAAACTGACATTTATCTGCACAAATAAAATTAATGCATGAAAATTAAGAAGGGAAAAGAGCAAGATAATATAAACTAGCACAAACATACACAAAACCAACAGTCATTTCCCAACAGATAAGTAGATAAAGGGTATTATTGAGCAGTTCTTAAATAAACTATTACAATTATATCACTATTAATAACAGAACTGCAAATAAAAACAAACCCTAGGTTTCATCTTACCCTCAGCAAATTGGCAAAGATAACAAAGAAGTTAATATTCAACACTGGAGGGTTTGTGAAAAGATGGACACAATACCATGCTGTTAGTGGAACTGTGAATAAATATAATCATTTGGAAAGCAATTTGTTACTATGCAAATAAAGTGACTAAAGGGCATGCCCATACCCTTTGACCCAGAGATTCCATTACTAGGCTTATAAGCCAAGGAGATCATTCATAAAAAGAAATTCCCCATATAAATAAAAATATAGCAGCACTTTTTCTAACAGTAAAGAATTGGAAGTAAATTATTATCTTGTTTTCTTTGTATTTGGGGGGAGGTAATTGGGCAAGTCACTAAACCCTGATTGCCTTCTTTTCTTGTATTGGAACTATTGTTTTAGTAGAATGTTTTAATCAGATGAAGCTGGAAGACAACAAATAAAGGATAACCTTTCCTGTTCATGCAGGTAAAGAGCCTGTCTATGAAATCTGGCAGCAATGTGATTTTGAGAAAGTGAAGTTTCTCTTCAGCTGCCAGTTTCACTTTGCATTCTTCATGTTAAATACTTCCTCTTCTATTTACTTTTGGGAGTTTCAATATTTTCCTTATCTTTCCCAATATAAAAATCTCCTCTTCCAAAAAATGAACTATAGCAATATATTACTTTCTCAAAAGTATTCAATTCCCTCCCCCCCAATTTTAGCTCTCATTGTAGAATAAAAGACTTTTTTAATCACATTAAAAACATTTTAAGGATTAGACAGCAAGCAGATAGGGACTGCTGTCAACTCTGCCTACCTGGAAAGCCAGACCAGATCCTGTTATTCAATTGGGAATCTGGGGTCTAGCAGTTGCATCAGCAGGAGAAATACAAGTAGAACATGCACACCAGGAAGAAAAAAAAAAAAGTTTTACCACAGACAGATCTTTATAGCTCAGAGGAAATAAGAGAGAAAGGGGGAAGATAAAAGAAGAAGAAAAAAGGAGAAAGGAACAAAGGATAGGAGAGAGAAGAGAACAGGAAGGAGCTCAAAATGATATTTTCAGAAATATCACACACTATTATCCTTTTATTTCCTTCATTCCCATTTTGTTTTTCTCAACCCCATTTCCACTATTTGCTGTTTTACTTCAGCATTTGCCAGATTAGGTTGTTGGGGGTTTTTTTGTTTGTTTGTTTTAAAATATTGGGTACAATAACATCAGAATACAAAAGTTGCAGACCTGTCCAAACTCTCTGTGGTAGCAAAAAACTGGAAAAAGTAAACAGCAATTAATTGGGGAATGAATGAACAAATAGTAGCATGTAGATATGTTACTGTCATAAGAAATGACAAATGAACAAAATTCAGAAAAATATACATGAACTTTATGAACTACTACAGGAATACCTAAGTAAAAGAACAATATACAAAATTACTACAATAATATAAATGATTCTAAAAGGATGAATTATAATGGTTAATCATATCCCATTGGATTAATGGCAAAATAGATCTGTCTTTGAAGTATGGAGAGATGCTGATGATGAGGAATGTGGAGCACACTGGCAAGTGATCAATTTAGTCAGCCAATGAGCATATGCTAAGTGCTTACCACATACCAGGCCCTGTGTTATGCACTGAAGATACCAATAAAAAGGAAAACCAGTTCTTTCTTGCTCTCAAGAAGCTTACTTCTAATGGGGGAAACAACATATATACATTATAACATATAAAATAAATGCAGAATATGTGGAAGGTAACCTTAGCAGGGATAGCATTAAAACCTGGGGAAAGAGGTAGAGAGGACCAGAAACACCCCAGGAGAAGATAAAATTTCATATGAGTCTTAAACAAAAGCAGAGATTCTAAGAAATGGAAGTTGAAAAGGAGACATTCTAAACATGGCAGACAATCAATACAAAGTCCATAGATAAGAGATTAAGTATCTTTTGTGAGGAATAATAAATGGACTAACAGTAGAGAATACGTAGGTAAGTAGATTGCAGGAAGATTAAGAAGGGAGGGGATTGTAAGGAAGTTTAAATACTAAAAAGAAAACTGTATTGATACAGGAGGGGATTGTGAGCCACTGGGGTTGACTAAATAGAAAGGACAGCATGGTTAGACTTGCATTCTAAGAAAAATATTTTTGGCAGCTATATGCAGAATGGATTGGTATAGAAAGAGACATGAGGCAGGGAGACCAACTAGAAGATTATTATAATAATGAAAGAAATTACAAGAATTAGCAATTAATTGGATATGCAGAGTTAAGTAGAGAAGAGTTAAGGATGGCAACTAGAGTTGTATCTGAATAACTGGAAAGGTGGTGGTGCCCTCAACAGTAACAGGGAAATGGCAACAATAATGATTTCTGTTTTGGATATGTTGCACTTAAAATTCCTATAGAACATCCGATTTTAAATGTCCAATTCAATTGATTAATGTAAAACTGAAGTTTAGTAGACATATTAGGGCTAGAAATATAGATATGGGAATTAATTTCCTGAAGAAGAAAATGAACTCAGGGGAACTGATAAGATCAAATGAGAGAGTATAGAGAGAAGATGGCCCAGGACAGAGACTTGAGAAATACTTACACTGACTATGATATGGATGATGATCCAGCAGAAATGCCTGAAAAGAAATAGTCTGGATGGGAAGAAAACCAAGAAAGAATGATGTCATAAAGATTAAAAAATGTCCATGAGGAGAAGGTGATCAATGCTGTCAAGTTCTGCAGAAAAGTCGAGAAGTAGAAAGTAGGAAGTAGGAAGAGGACCTTAGATGTAAAAATCAATAAATTAGTCTCATTTGAAGGGAAAAATTTCAGTTGGAAAATGTTAGCAAAAGAACATTGTACTCAACAACAACAAGATTATATGATGATTAATTCTGATGGTCATGGCTCTTTCCATCAAAGAGGTAATTCAGGCCAATTCCAATAGAGTTATAACGAAGAAAGTCATCTGCATCTAGAAAGAGAACTGTGGGAACTGAATGTGGATCACAACATAGTATTTTTACCTTCTTCTTGTTGTTTGTTTGCTTTTTGTTTTCTTTCTCTTTTTTTCCTTTTTGAACTGATTTTTCTTTTGCAGCATAATTGTAGAAATATGTATAGAAGAACTACACATGTTTAACACATATTGGATTACATGCTGTCTAAAAGAGGGGGTAGGGACAGGGAGGAAGAAAAAATTTGGAATATAAGGTTTTGCAAGGGTGAATGTTGAAATCTATGTATATATTTTGAAAATAAAAAGCTTAAAAAAAAGATAAGTTCTAAAGCAAGAGCTCCTTTAAAAAAAAAAGAAAAGAAAAATAAGGTTAAAAGTTACATTGCAAATATTTTATAAGTGAGAAGTAGAAACATTGGTTTTAGATATTTCAAGAAGTTTAACTGAGAAGGGGAAGAGAGATAAAAGAAAATAACTACCAAACACAGTAAAATCCAGGGAGGATTTTTGAACTACGGAAGAAACCCAGGCATATTTGGAAGTAGTAGGGAAGAATCCATTGATGGGAAGTGCTTGAAGATTAAAGAGTGGGAATGATGGTTTTGTTCATATGATTTTCTTTGTTACAAAAGAAGGTTTAATGATGGTAGGTAGAAGGGAAAACTGAGGAGGGGTGTATGTAAGAAGTGGTAGTAATGAGGAAATGACTATGATTTTGTTTTTTATGTCACTGCCTCAAATTTAATTTAATTAAGAGACAAAAAGGACAGATAGGTGCAGAGGAAGGGAAAGTAGAATGGGGTAAATTATTTCACATGAAGAGGCATAAAAGACATTATATTGGAGGGGAAATGGGAGAATGGTCAGTGAATATTGTACTTAAATCTTCTTTATTCTCATCAGAATTGGCTCAAAGAGGGGATAATATATATAATCAGTTGAATATAGAAATCTGTCTTACTCTATAGAAAAATAGGAAGAGAGAAGATTAAGTGAGGAGAGGAGACTGACAGAAGGCAGAACAAATTGAGGGAGATAGTGGACAGAAGCAAAACACAAGTCAGGAGAGAAAGGGTAAAAGGAGAGAGAGGACATATAGGAGGAAAAATAGGATGGAGGGAAATACAGTTAATAATCATAACTGTGAATGTGAAGAACTCTCCCACAAAGCAAAAACAAATAGCACGGTGAATTAAAAACCAGAATCCTACAATATGCTGCTTACAAGAAACATACCTGAAGTAAAGAGACACAGACAGAATAAAGGTAAAGGACTGAAGCAGAATCTATTAAAAAGCATCACACTCCTGATCTCAAAGTAAAAATAAAAATTGATCGAATCAAAAGAGATAAAGAAGGAAACTATGCCTTGCTAAAAGATACTATAGAGAATGAAGTAATATCAATACTAAGCATATATGTACCAAGAGCTATAGCATGCAAATCTTTTTTTTAATTTTTTTTAGCATCCAAATTCTTAAAGGAGAAGTTGTTAGTTACATGAAGGAATAGGCAGCAAAACTATACTAGTGAGAGACCTCCACTGTCCCCTCTCAGAACTTCCTAAATCCAACCAAGAAGTAAATAGGAAAGAAACAAAGGAAGTAAATAGCAAAAGTTAGATAAGAAAAACCTTTAGAGAAAATTGAATGGGAACAGAAAAGAATATATCTCATTTTTTAATACCACATGGTACCTACACAAAAATTGACCATGTATTAGGGCATAAAAAACCCTAAATCAAATGCTGAAAGGCAAAAATACTAAATATATCCCTTTTGGATTATAGTTAAATAAAGATTACATTCAACAAAAAAGCAGTGAAAAGATAGATTAAAAATTAATTGGAAACTAAATAATATCCTAAAGAATAAGTAGGTCAAAGAACAAAACAATCAACAATTTCATTAAAAGAATGACAACTATGAGATCACATACATAAATTTATGGTATATAGCAAAAGTAGTATTTAGGGAAATTTTTATTTCTCTAAATTCTTACATCAACAAAAGAAAGAAAGAGAAAAATTGGGTATGCAACTAAAAAAAAAAAAAAAAAAACTAGGAAAAAAATTTTAAATCCCCAACTGAGCATCACACTTGAAATTCTGAAAGCTAAAGTTAAGATTAATCAAACAGAAAGTGAATAACAAAACCACTGAGATAACAAATAAAACTAGGATCTAGTTTTATTTTTTTAAAAAATGACACGTCATTTTTAATGATTAAAAAGAAGAAAACCAAATATTCAATATCAAAAATAAAAAGGGTAAAATCACAATCAAGAAAGAAATTAAAACAATCTTTAGGAAATATTTTGCCCAATTATGTGCAATAAATCTGACAATCTGAGAAAAATTAATGAATATTTACAAAAATATAAATAGCCAGATTAACAGATTCTCAAAAGGAATGCCTAAATAACTCCATCTTAGAAAAAAAAAATTGTAGGGGCAGCTAGGTAGTGCAGGGGATAGAGCACCAGCCCTGAAGTGAGGAGGACTGAGTTCAAATTTGGCTTCAGTCACTTAACACTTCTAGCTGTGTAACTCAGGGCAAGTCACTTAACCTCAATTGCCTCAGCAAAAAAAGAAAAAGAAAGAAAGAAAGAAATTGAACACACCATTAAAGAAGTCCCTAGGAAAAAATTATTAGGGTCATATTTGTTCACAAATGAATTCTACCAAACATTTAAAGAACAATTAATTCCATTTTATATAAGCTATTTGGAAAAATATGTGGAATCTTACCAAATTCCTTTTATGAAACAAATATGGTACTGATACCAAAACCAGGAAGAGCTAAAACAGAGAAAGAAACCTATAGACCAATTTCCTTAACAAATATCAATGCAAAAATTTTGAATAAAATACTAGTAAGGCAATTATAGCAATATATCACAAAGATCAGACACTTTGACAAGATGTAATTTGTATCAAGAATGCAGGGTTGATTCAGTATTAGGAAAATTATCAATATAACTGACCATATCAATAATAAAACCAACAGAAATCATATGGTTATCTAAATAGATGCTGAAAAAGCTTTTAACAAAATACAGTACCCATTCTTATTAAAAACTCTAGAAACCATAGAAATAAAGGGAGCATTCCTTAAAATAATAAGTAGCCTATCTAAAACCATTAGCAAGCATTAACTGTAATGGAGATAAGCTAGAAACCTTTCTGCAAAAATGCCTGTTATCACCACTATTATTCAATACAGCACTAGAAATGTAGGTATGGCAATAAGAGAAGAAAAAGAAATCAAAGGAATTAGAATAGGCAATGAGGAAATAAAACCATCACTCTTTGCAGATGACATAATGGTATACTTTAGAGAATCTTAGGGAATCAACTAAAAAACTACATAAAATAATTAACAACTTTGGCAAAGTTTCAAGATATAAGATAAACCCATATAAATTATCAGCATTTCTTAATATGACCAACAAAAGTCCAGTGGCAAAGACTGGATGATCATTTTAGGGAGTCATAAAGAGGATTCCTGTTTAGATATGGGCTGGACTAGATTAACCTGTGATGTCCCTTCCAACTTTAAGAATTTATACAGAAAGTGACACATAACAGGAATAATGCTAGATTTGGAGACAAAAGACCTGGGTTCAAATTCTTATTCATTTTTACTTGCATGACCTTAATCTATAAAATAAGTGAATTGGATGAGATGAACTCCAAGACTGCTTCCAGCTCCAAATCTCTCATCCTAGAATTTAATTGTAGTTGTTTCTTCACTCAAGGGTCCTAAGCCTGGTATCAATGAACTTTTCAAAAATGCATATTTTGATAGTTATACTTTAATATAATTAGTTTCCTTTGTGTAACTATGTATTTTACTTTATGCATTTAAAAACATTATTCTAAGGAGTCCCCAGGTTGCACTAGACTGTCAAAGGAATACAACACAAAAACAGATCTAGAATCCTTGCTTCATATCAAATCTGTAAGGAAATATATAATTACTATATTTTATATATAAAGAAACTGAGGCTCAAAAAGATGAAGCAACTTGTTCAAAGTCAAAGCCAGAACTTGAACACATTATCTTCTTCAAGACCAGTGCTCCTTTCACTATTCTTCCATATCAGTATATTATCTCAGGGGAAAAAATGATAAAGTAATAGTGGTATATGAAAGAAAAAGGATCAGAATTCAACACCTTATTTTTCTTTATACTATATTAATTCTCAGATGTATAAATGAGAGGAAAAGAATTTCAAATGTCAGCTACAAAGCTTGAGTTTTACTTTAACAAAGTAAACAGATTGAATTACTAAATATGGGCCGCATATGAATGTAACAAATAGAAATAAGGAAACAGAAGAAAAAGGAAAAAGGGGAAGGGAAAAAAGATGCAGAAAAACAATAACATCAGGAAATCAACAACTTCCACTGGAGACACTCAATAACAACAAAACTTCTTCTAGGAAAACCAATGAACATAAGTACATATAGATCAAACTAAATTAAACTTACCAATAAAGGTAATAGACTAAAGCCATCACAAACAAGGTAGCACAGACTGCAGAAAATAAACAGGCAGAAGAATAGCTGGCCAGCATCTTTATTATCCTGAGGGTAGGGGGGAAACCGGTGGTAAGACAGTATTGCTGTTTTAAAGAAGTAAAAACAGAAGACTGAGAAATGAAAGAGAGGGAATAGTTATTTGTTGAAAGGACACAAGGGTCAAGTCTCCTTGAGAAGGGATTATGACAAAGGAAGTAGTGGGGGTAAAATATGCAGTGCTATTGTTACTAAAATTCACCAAACTGCTTAAGTAGTAGATATGTTAACTATTCTTCAAGCAAAACCAACTTCAAATTATAAAAATACTGGTCCATGTTTAAGGGTCTCTTAATGGATTAATGTTAAGAAGTTTATAATAAACTGGTAAAAATCTTCCCCCACAGACATTGCTTTATACTAACATCTTCATTCTAATCCAGTAAGAAGCTTATAGTAAGTTAGTATGTTGCAAACAACCAGGCTCACATACTAGGCAGTATATGTATACTATGTTATTATACATTGTTATGTTCACAGCATTTTGTTTCCTTTCACATTCTGATCCAATGGAATCTTGGGGTTTTAAAATAAAGTATTATAAAAATGCTTCTTTCCCATCTTTTGGAAATAAAATTTTAATTTGAAATAATTAAGTATTTATTTACCTAACTCTTGATTCAATTTAATTCAATAAACAAAAGTACCTATTGCAATGCAAGGCCTTGGGACTAGAAGCTAAAGATACAAAGATGGAAAAATGAAAGACATTGTCCTGATGGGGTCTACAAGTTTGTGGTTGTTTTAAAGTTTGTGTATTTCAGCTTTTATTTAATCTTAGCTCTCCTTATTAGTAGAAAGAATATGAGGTTGCATGCTTGCTTGACTGAGGGAGTCAGGAGTTGGTGGAAGAACTTTAGAAAGGAGAAACTTTTTTCATTTCTCCTTAGGATAAGTAAGGTTCTAGATTTTCTTTAGGGAGAGCTGGTAAAGAAAAGGAAAAAAGGCTTTAAGAAGCCACTGTCATGAAGAAGAGCAAGCACCTCAAAGCTCTCCAGTCAACCTCATCTCTCACATAGGCTTGAAGTGTTTAGACAGCATTCTCTCCATCAATAAGGAGTCATTCCTAAGAAATAGTTCACAAAATAACTCAGGCCTGAAATCTAAGGTTACATACAAATAAGTATAATATGAGGTGGAAAATGACAGGACAAAGGAAATATTCAAAGTGTTATGGAAAATTTGAAGAGGCATGAAGGATCAGCATCATGAAGGAAGTGTGATGAGGGAAGATTAAAAAAAAAAGCAATTTCTAATGAATCATCAGAGTTGATCTAAAATTATCAAT
Organism: Myrmecobius fasciatus; assembly: GCA_023553655.1. NCBI lineage: Eukaryota > Metazoa > Chordata > Mammalia > Dasyuromorphia > Myrmecobiidae > Myrmecobius > Myrmecobius fasciatus. The sequence continues at coordinate 431,231 of JAJPUD010001413.1, read as the reverse complement.
GACTACTTCTACAATTAAAACACCATAATGTACATTGTGGTAACATTCCAGATCAGCCAACTCAGTCACGCAACAACAATGCATGGTGTTTGCAAAGACACAGAAATTTGAAGTCAGAGGGTAAAAATAATGGATGGATCTGATTTTTCTAAATCATAATGTACAAGACATTGATCTCCAAACTTTTTATTCATACAGCCCTATCTGTTAAACATTTCTGAGCATTTTTAAAAGATACATGTTTAAATGATATATTTTTAAATAGTAAACATATACCACTAAACCTATAGGGAAAGGAGCAAGAGTTTGGGAGGGAGTGAGAGAGGGAGAATATAAGGACATGGCTGTTCTGAATTGGGCCTAACTTAAACTAGACCTCTGATGATTTAGACAGGTTCAATGTTGGAACAAAATGGGACACTCATAGGTCATTTAATAGTTTAAAAAAGAGCCATAGCCAATAACTATAGCAATTTAGTGTTTGATAAACCCGAAGACCACAGCTTCTGGGATAAGTACTCTCTATTTGACAAAAACTACTGGGAAAATTGGAAATCAGTGTGGAAGAAATTAGGGCTTGACCCACACCTAACACCACATACCAAGATAAGATCTAAATGAGTTCATGATTTAGATATAAAGAGTGATATTATAAGCAAATTAGAGGAACATAAGATAGTTTACCTCTCAGACCTGTGGAGATGGAATAAATTTATGTCCAAAGAAGAATTAGAACTCTTAATTGAACACCAGATAGATAATTTTGGCTATATTAAGTTAAAAAGTTTTTATAACAAACAAAACTAATACAGACAAGATTAGAAGGGAAGCAATAAATTGGGAAATCATCTTTACATTTAAGGGTTCTAATAAAGGCCTCATTTCTAAAATATATAGAGAATTGTCTCATATTTATAAGAATTCAAGCCACTCTCCAACAGATAAATGGTCAAAGGATATGAACAGACAATTTTCAGAGGATGAAATTAAAACTATTTGTAGTCATATGAAAAAGTGCTCCAAATCACTATTGATCAGAGAAATGCAAATTAAGACAACTCTGAGGTATTACTACACACCTGTCAGATTGGCTAAAATGACAGGAAAAGATATGATGAATATTGGAGGGGATGTGGGAAAACTGGACACTGATACATTGTTGGTGGAACTGTGAACGGATCCAACCATTCTAAAGAGCAATCTGGAACTATGCTCAAAAAGTGATCAAACTGTGCAAACCCTTTGACCCAGCAGTGTTTCTATTGGGCTTATATCCTAAAGAGATCTCAAAGGAAGAAGGGCCCCACATGTGCAAGAATGTTTGTGGCAGCCCTTTTTTGTAGTGGCTAGAAACTGGAAACTGAATGGATGCCCATCAATTGGAGAGTGGCTGAATAAATTATGGTATATGAATGTTATGGAATATTATTGTTCTGTAAGAAACGACCAGCAGGATGATTTCAGAGAAGCCTGGAGAGACCTGCATGAGCTGATGCTGAGTGAAGTAAGCAGAACCAGGAGATCATTATATACAGCAACAACAATACTATATGATGATCAATTCTGATGGACATGGCTCTCTTCAACAATGAAATGCTTTAAACCAGTTCCAATTGTTCAGTAAAGAAAGCCATATACACCCAGAGAGAGAGATATGAAATGTGGACCACAACATAACATTTTCATGCTCTCTATCGATGTTTGCTTGCATTGGGTTTCCTTTCTCAGATTTTTTTCTTTTGTAGATATGATTTTTTTTTGCACAACAATGATAAGTGTGGAAATATGTATACATATATTCGATTTGTCAAGTATTTTAACATAATTAACATGTAGTGGATTTCCTGCCATCTGAGGGAGGGGTGGGGACTAGGGGGGAAAAATTTGTAACAGAAAGCTTTGTAAGGGTCTGTTTTGAAGAATTACCCATATATATGTTTTGCAAATAAAAAGTTTTAATTTAAAAAAAAAAAAGATAGTTTAACATTCATCCTTGCAAAACCTTATGTTCCATTTTTTTCTCCTTCCCTCCCCTCCTCTAGACAGCAAGTAATTCAATGAATGTTAAACATGTATAGTTCTTCTAGACATATTTCCACATTTATCATGCTGCATAAGAAAAATCAGAGCAAAAAGGAAAAAAATGAGGGAAAAAAAAACAGAAAACAACCAAACAACCAAAAAAAGGTGAAAAAACTGTTGTGATCCACATTCAGTCCCGAAGGCCCTCTTTCTGAATGCAGATGGCTTTTCATCACAAGTCTATTGAAATTGACTTGTATTACCTTGATACTGAAAAGAGCCAAGTCCATCAGAGTTGATCATCACCTAATCATTGTGCTGTGCACAATGTTCTCTTGGTCTGTTCACTTCACTTAGCATCAGTTCATATAAATCTCTCCAGACCTCTCTGAAATCATCCTGCTGATTGTTTCTTATAGAACAATAATATTCCATGGCATTCAGATACCATAACTTATTCAGCCATTCTCCCATTGAGGGGCATCCACTCAGTCCCTGAAGATTTTTTAAGAAAAAAATTAATCTATCTTGCATGAAATAAAGGAAGAGGAAATTAATATTTTGCTCTTACCACACTGTTTCTTGATGGTAAGATCCTTTAAGTTTTAAGGACTTTATTTATTATTACCAAACTCAAATAGAAACAAAAACACTAACCCACTCATAAGAAACCCTGTGGACTACACATTGGCTTATTTTTAAAATGTATTAGCTGTGTTATTGTTTATTTATCTTGCTAATACTTCCCAAATGCATTTTAATCGGGTTCAATGAACTCAGGAGTGACCTGGGGCACAAGCCACTTCCAGGGGCATTTTCAGCACTTCTGTTCTAGAAGACCTTCTATCACTTAAATCAGTTCAGGTCCATTACCAGTCAACTTTGACCTCTGGTACTCAAGAAGCCTGATATAGGCAGCACCAGGACTGGAGTCAGAAAGACTTGAGAACGAATCCATACATAACCCTCACTAGCTGTGGGACCCTGGGCAAATCGATTAACCCATTTACCTTAGTTTTGTCATCTAAAATATGAAGTGGAGAAGGAAACGGCAAATAATTCAAGTACCTCTGCCAAGAAAAACTCCAAATGTGGTCAAAGAATCAGACAGGATTGAAACATGTGAAAAACAAAAAAAGGAAGAAGTGAAAAATGAAAACAGAAACACAGTAAAAACAAAACAACACAGCAGTTTCCTGACAGTCTGATTGAATCTGGGAGAGTTTCAGGAAGCACCGAGTCCTAGATCTAAACAATCAGGTCTATATGGTAAATGATACCACTTTGGAATTGATTAATGGTTTTCTCAATGTAAAAAAAGTGACCATTTCAGGAACAGCACCAGTGATAGCACAGTTACAATAAAAGGATGGCCCTTCTTGAATGACTGTGATCATCAAAAGTTTGGGAGAATCACCTTATAATACCACTACCTAATGCTTCCTGTTTTACAAATCAGGATCTCCTCCCTGGGTCGCTGGGGCCCACAGACAGCAGATAGCAGGGGCAGAGTTCTGAGGACACTGGGAGGTGCATTCTGCCTGAAGTCCTCCCCTCAGGAGGGCGGGGATGGTATTGAGTACGCCTCAGAAAGGAGGAAGAGCCTCCTCACCCCTGTTATACTGTGAAAGGGGCTCCTCCCTCCTGGACCAGGTGAGGAGGGGATTACCCTCCTGGATTTCGTGGAGTAGGAGTTTATAAAAGAGAGGAAACAGAGATGCCGGGGGGCACTATGGGCACTAATGGCACTATAGGCACTACCTTAGCAGGCAGCCATGTAACATCAGGCACTGCCTTAGGCACTACTGGCAGACTACCAACACGCTGCCAGGTAACATCTAGCATTGCCATGTAATAGGGAACTTCAGTTTGTGATATCCTGTAATAAAAGACCTGTGGGCCAGAGTATCTCGGGTGTTCTGTGGGGATAATTCCCTGCTTTAGCGAAGCAGGGCCGGAGACGTCCCAAGACCTGGGAAATAGGTAAGAAACCAGTTGACTCCCGTCAAGGTGAGTGAAGGGGAGTCTTCCCCCGACAAGGAGAGTGGTGGGTAGTTTAGGTCCCCAGTGGAGGTGGGCGGGTGGGACTTAACACTGGGTGTCTCATAAGAATGAGGGAGTGGGAATCTTCATCCCTTCAGAGATTTCTGAAGGATCTTTCCACGGGAGATGGCTAAGCACTTTTACCTCTCATTGCCAAAAAGCAAGTACCCCCCCAGTAAAGCTACTCATGCTCCTCTAAGCCATCCCTGGGAGAGTTATACATGACTAGTAAAGGAGTTGGTTAATCTTACTTTCAAGTAATAAGCAATGGGCTTAAAGCCTGACCTTTTGTCACAATATATTCCAAAGCCTATTATTTTGCCACCAGGATGCAACTAGTGATGGAAGATGATCCACCGCTCTTTGATGCCATTGAAGCCTATCTCTGGGCCCTCTGTCTCCCACTATATGCCCCCAAACTGCCTGCTATATACTTTTCCCAGAGTCCACTACCCCTTTGATGGCCTGAGGTTCTGCCCTGTGCTGGAATAGTGCTGTAGCAGACCAGTACAATACTCCTGCCCTGCCCCTCTTCCGTTAGCTCAGTAGGAGCCCTGTTATTGTTGCTGCTGCTACTGGCTGCTTTCTGCTACTGGCTGCTTTCTTACTGCCTACCAACAAAACACTCCCTCGAACTGTCCATTCCTGCTAATTGTGATTCCATTTCTTCTCCTTTTTGGAGCTAAACTTCTTGAGAAAACCATCTACAATCAGTGCCTTCACTTTCTTCCTCCTCCTTTTTGATTCTTCTATGATCTAAGCTCATCATTTAACTGAAACTATTCTCTGCAAAGTTTCCAATCATTTCTTAATGGACTAACCCAAAGGACTTTTTTCAGTCTTCTTCCTTCCTGATTTCTTTGAGTTTTTGGCACCATAATTCACTTTTTCTCCTCAATATCCTTTTTTCTCTCCAGGCATTCATGACATTGCATTCTCCTGTCTGACTTCTCAGTTTCTTTTGCTGGATCTTCATCCAGGCCATGCTCTCACTAAATGTGGATGCCCATAGACTTTCTGGGCCTCCTTCTCTACTTCTTTGATACTCTTCTATTTAGTGATTTCATAGCTCCCATGGCTTCAATTAATATCTGTATACTGAGATTCTCAGAAGTACTTAAGCAGCCCAAACCTCTCTCCTGACCTCCTGGCTTGCATTTCCATCTGACTATTGGACCTCTCAAAATGGATGTCTAGTAGACATCTTAAACTCAACATGTCCAAAGTTGATCTCCCTGTCTATCCGCTTAAGCCCTCCCCTGTTCTGAACTTCCCTAGTACTACCAAGGATGCCATCATTCTCCCAGTCAACCAAACTGGTAAGCTAGGTATTATCTTAAGACTCCTCACTTTCTCTCACCAACACCAATCTAATACTAGGATCCAGTGATATTGTCCTCCTTGCTGTTCCTCTCACAAGGCATTCCAATTGCAAACAGATCATTCTTACTGGCTATTCCTTATAGCTGGAATAAGCTTTCTCATCAATAAGCTTCCTCATCACCTCTCCCTCCTAATCCTTCCCAAAAAGATAATAAGCATTGCTTCTAATTGGAGTACATAAATTCTGAATCATTCAATCAATAAGCATTTATTAAGTGCTTATTATCAGGCATTATGCCTTGGGAATACAACAAAGGTGAAAGTCACAGCCCTTGAGAAATTTACAATCAAGCCAAGAGAGGTGTGTGTGAGTGTGTATATGATACAAGATGGAGTGAGGGAGAGAAGAGGGTTCAAAGCATTAGAAAGTGGTAAGTGCAGGAACTATGCTAAATAATGGGAATACAAAGACAAAAATGGAACAATTTTTACTCTTCAGAGATAGCCAAGAAAATCCAAATAAATATATATTGTGGCCTCCAAACCAATTATCCAGTTGAACATCAAAAAAAAAAAAAAAATAGAAATCATAAATAGCTACTATTAAGTCTGACTTTGACATGGATTTTTATTTTGAAAGGATTAAATGATATAATAATTCAGGAAACTATTTTAACATAAATTGTTAACATAAATGTTCAATACAAACAAATACAGCTTTTAGAACATTTTAGAACACTTACACCAAAAGAATGAGAGCTTGATTCTTAAAATGAATACCTTGTCTTACTACACCTTTTACAACTAATTTTCAGAGCTTCCCCATTAGAAAATTGTGTTGCATATAAGAGGCTCCTTGATGTCTGCCAAAATCATTGTGCTAAGGCTTGAACTCACTAAAATAAAAAAAAATTATTTCAATTATCTGTTTTCAAAGACTGTTAAATTCCCAAAAATTGAAAAGAAGTACTCATATTATAATGTGCAAAGTTTCCTAAAAAATAAGATTGTGTCAGGGTACAGAAACAAGTTAAAAAAAATGAGATACACCTAAAAAAGGGAAAAGGACATGTGCAAAAATTATTTATAGCAACTCTTTTGTGGTGGCAAGGAGCTGGAAATTGAAGGGATGTCCATCAATTGGGGAATGATTGAATAAGTTATGGTATACAAATGTAATGGAATATTAACTATCATGCTATAAGAAATGATGACCAGGCTGCTTTCAGAAAAACCTAGAAAGACTGACATGAATTGATGATGAGTGAAGTGTGTAAAGCCAAGAGAACAGAATACTTAGACTGCTTATGTGATTATGTGATCAACAGCAAAATAATGTGATCAACTTTAATAGATTTGCCTTTTCTCAGCAATCCAGTGATCTAAGACAATTCCAATAGACTTGGTTTGGAAAATGCTATCTACATCCAAAGAAATAACAATGGAGACTAAATGCAGATCAAAACATTATTTTCACTTTTTTTGTTGTTTTTTCTTTCTTATGTTTTTCCCCTTTGTTCTGATTTTTCTTTCACAATGTGACTAATACGGAAATGTATTTTAAAATGATTGTACATGTATAACCTATATTTTGTAAATTGCTTGCTATGCTAGAGAAGGAGAGAAAAAAAGGGAAAGAAAAGGAAGGAGAGAGAAAATTTTGAAACTCAAAATCTTATAAAATAAAATGCTAAAATCTATCTTTATATGTAATTGGGAAAAAATACTATTGAATAAAAAAAATTAAAAGGGAAAAAATATAAATAAATAAATTAAATCCAGTATCATTCAAAGGTCTAAATCTCAGACAGAAAGGTTAAAAAAAAAAAAGAATTCATTTTTACCCAAGACAGTCAAAGGTAGATTGCTTAAATCTAACAGGATATGTTCATACTTCCAGATAAGGTGCTTGCCTGAACTACAGGCAGAGTGCATCCCAACATACTTACTCCAGCAAAATTTAGTTTATACCAAACCAAATAATGATCAAGAAATCCAATGACAATTGCTCAAGACTTGTTCCCCAAAATTGCAGGACGGTCAGTAAGAAAACTCAGGGCAATAAGAAAGAAAGTCATTAGCAGAGTTGGCCAAATGTCCTGTGTCCAAATATAGCAATAACAGAGGAATTTCTTCATCTCTTTCCCCTACAGAGAAAGTTCCAGAGTGATTAGAAAGCCATAGAAATGGGGACTTTGGCAGCCCTGGAACAGAGAGCAATAGTATAACTGGAAATGACCAGCCCAGCTACAAAGGACAGTCTGAGAAAACTCAGGTCCAGAGGCTGTAAAGTACCAAATGCCAGAAAATGCAGAAAATGTTAAATGTCTGAGGCCAAATCTGAAGTCAGGTCCTCCTGACTTCAGGGCTGGTGCTCTATCTACTGCATCATCTAGCTGCCCCCTGTTAAATTATTTCTTAAAAATAATTACTAAAAGAAGTACTACATCTAGAAATAATGTTGCTAACTGATATCCTTTCTAAGATTTTTTTATTATGGGATATTTTAGTCAATAAACAACATTTAAAAGTTCCTTATTTTACTTTATTAATAAATGACATCCTCAAGCCCTCGATGTTCTTCTCCATTCATAATATACACACATTCATACCAAAAATGGTCAGAAGGAATATAGCTATTCTTTTTAAATCTTTGGCTACCTGGATTTGAATTTTATCACTCAACTGAAACTGCTCTCCTGAAAATTATGAATGATCATTTCTAAACTCTAGGCAATATGGCTTCTGACCTCATCATTTGACCGAAACAGCTCTTTCCAAAGTTGCCAGTAATTTCTTAAATTGCCATCTGATAGCCTTTTTTCAAAAACTCTCATCTTTCCTGATTTTTCTACATTTAATATTAATGACCACCATTCTTTGAGTTTTCATACAATCGGTGTCTATAGGCGCTTCTCTGACTTGGTCAGACCTGCTTTGACCTAGTCTTTCTGAGGCTTCCCAATGGGTAGAATTCTGGAATTAGAAGACCTAAGTTCAAATTCAGCTTCAGATACTTACTGTTAACTAGTTTATTTCAGTCTATCTCAATTTCCTCATCTGTAAAATGGGGATAATAATTACACCTACCTCTCAGAGCCATTGTGAGAATCAAATGAGAAAATTTTGCATTTTGCAAATTTCAAAAGAGGATAAATGCTAGTTATTATTTTTGTTGGTTTTCTTCTATATCATGACCTCTAAATATAGATATCCTCCAAGGCATTATTTTGTGCTCTCAACTCTCTCTCTCTCTCTCTCTCTCTCTCTCTCTCTCTCTCTCTCTCTCTCTCTCTCTCTCTCTCTATATATATATATATATATATATATATATATATATATATATATACTTTCATTTGAACACTTTATCAGCTTTCATGGGTTATATTTCCCTTATAAAAGATCTGCTCAGACAATTTTCAGAGGATGAAATTAAAACTATTTATAGTCATATGAAAAGGTGCTCCAAATCACTGTTGATCAGAGAAATGCAAATCAAGACAACCCTGAGGTACCACTTCACACCTGTCAGATTGGCTAAAATGACAGGAAAAGTTAATGATGAATGTTGGAGGGGTTGTGGGAGGGCTGGGACACTGATGTATTGTTGGTGGAGCTGAGAACGGATACAGCCATTCTGGAGAACAATTTTGAGCTATGCTCAAAAAGTTATCAAACTGTGCATACCCTTTGACCCAGCAGCATTTCTATTGGGTTTATACCCCAGAGAAATCATAAAGAAAGGAAAAGGCCCCACATATGCAAGAATGTTTGTGGCAGCCCTTTTTGTAGTGGCTAGAAACTGGAAATTGAATAGATGCCCTTCAATTGGAGAATGGCTGAATAAATTATGGCATATGAATATTATGGAATATTATTGTTCTGTAAGAAATGACCAGCAAGATGATTTCAGAGAGGCCTGGAGAGACTTAGATGAACTGATGCTGAGTGAAATGAGCAGAACCAGGAGATCATTATACACGGCAACAACAGTACTATATGACAATTAATTCTGATGGACATGGCTCTCTTCAACAATGATATGTTTCAAACCACCTCCAATTGTTCACTGAAGAAAGCCATATACACCCAGAGAGAGGGATGCGAAATGTGGACCACAACATAACATTCTCATACTCCTTGATTGATGTTTGCTTACATTGTGTTTCCTTTATCTGATATATCGTTTGTGTAGATAAGATTTTTCTTGCACAACAATGATAAGTTTGGAAATATGTATACATATATTCGATTTGCCAATATTTTAACATAATTAACATGTAGTGGATATCCTGCCATCTAGGGAAGGGGTGGGGAAGTTGGGGGGAAAAAAATTTGTAACGGAAAGCTATGTAAGGGTTATTGTTGAAGAATTACCCACACATATGTTATGCAAATAAAATAAAATTTAAAAAAAAAAAAAAAAGATCTGCTCATACTACAGATGCCTGTTAAACTTCTCTATGAATTTAGTACACCAGTCAATGATATACTCCTTGTTATAGTTAAAACTGTCTATGAATTTAGCCTGCAAGTCATTAACATGTACTCCTTTTTAGGGTTAGTCAGCCATAGAGTACTCCCACCTCATAGCATCTTCCCCTTAATGACAATCTTTCTCCTAATAACTTTTTTTCTTTCCCCTTTTTAACTGTTAAAATCCTTATTCCTATTTACAAAAACAAAAACAAACAAACAAAAAAAAAAAAACACTGATTTTGGCCCACTCTTAACAGTATACTAAAATCTTTACTTCTTGATTGGATTTCTATGCCTACAAATTCTTTTGAGACAAATTGCAACACCAGCCAGTAACCCCAACATACTTTTGGGGTTTCACTCCGTATCCCATAATTTGGTGGACAGACTCCATCATTTTGGTGGCCTGGTTCAGGAAGAGTCTGAAAGTATCCCAGAACCTCAACAATTCAACATTTGGTTTTGTAATCTAACCAATTAAATACACCATAAACAAGTGCATACATATACACAATCCTTAAAAGGCATTCTAAGAGGTAAGCATATCAGGACACAGAAGCTTTCAAATTACAGGAATGTCTAAAGGTTAGCCAATTTCTGAAAAAGGAATCTGTGACTGATAATATTGGCTAATTTTAAAGCCTCTTCTATTGTTAGAATAAGTTATTCTAACTTATTAACAGCACTCACCTAGAAAGACAAACATGTGACAATTATTATATAGCCAGTTCTACCAAAGGCAGGAGATTGACAACAAATTTGGTGAAACTCACTTTCCACATAGTTCTGTGAGTTCAATGCTCCTCACAAGTTCACACAAATACAAATATCTTTGGTTAGCTTACAGACACATTTCTTACTTTATTTACTTTGATTGGAAATATTTTTTATTTTTCTTCCCCTTCCCCCAATAAATAGGGAAAGGCACACCCAGAAGACTTCTCTAACACTTCTCGACAAGACATCTAGAAATCTCTTTACAAAGTTTAGTCTGACATAGATTAATAATTAGGAATGTGTGCTGCTAACTTCCTGGTAGTTTTTCCTATTTCACTTTAAGTTCAAATCACAGTGTATCTATACACAAACATTAATTAAAATTTATCAAAAAGCAAACAAAAAAAATAGACCTGTGCTTATGAATCATACTCTCAGAAGCCAGGAGTATGTCGTTCTATGAGTGAATTGGTAAATATGGGATGAATGAGGGTTCTCTAAAACTTGAAGAACTCAGTAAATCTGTAAGTTTCTTTCTTAGATGTGAGGAAGCAAATGTTAGCTGCTTATTCCTTACTAACCCTGGAATCTTGGATTTCCTCAAATCTTATTGGAGAAGCTGTACACATATCTCCATTGCAGTGTCTCAGTATGGGTCTGGTGATGCCCTGGTAAGGGCTCTAGGATCTCTTCTCACCCAGATGCAGTCCCCTGGGAGCAGGAGAGCTCATAGATATGCTCCTACCCTAACCTTATCCCCAATATCTTCAGATCTCCCTGTCTGTTGCATTATGTTAAAAAGTGAATTGGACAAATAATTCACTGTGACTTTTTCTAGATTTCCCAATTAGGATTTCAACTAGTGCATTTTCTAGATTTCTTTTGGAAGAATTTTGTGTGTATGTGTATAGAAACTAAGCTGCACTGCTTTCTAACATCCCACCATTTTGGCTCCATTTCCTCCTTCTATCCTTTTCCATGCATTTTAAAAATGTTTCAATGACCACCCACTCCCACTTTTAATCACTCATTCAGAATAAGGAAGTTTGTTTTCTTTTTAACTTGGTATTACTCTCCTTAAAGAGAGTTCAAACACTGAAGAAGTTAACTAATGTTATCATGAAGGTTTAAGGTGATTCAGACTGGGTTCTTTCACAGTCAAGATACAGGATCATATAGAGCTAGAAGGGAGCTTAGAAACCACGAAATCAAATCCTCTCATATGACAAATGACAAAACTGAAGTCCACAGAATAACTGATTTGTCCAATGCCACAAAACTATCTAATGAAATACAAATACAACAATCTTATCTAGAATGGTAGGAGAAATAAGAAGGACAAGTTAATATTAATATTCTGGTTAAGAAGTTACTATCAGATTATTACATATATGTATATATTAAAATACATACCTATGCATTCACACAAGCCATATTTCAAGTATTCACTTTCAAATACTAACATAAAAATATACTTATCACTAAATACTATTGAACATAATTTAATTTTCTTTGATAACTCACAAAGTACCTTAGTGCTAGACATTCTTTCATGTCTGTCATCAATATAAACATCAATAATCATTTTAGAATACTATAAATGCAGAAGATATAGGGGCAAAATCAAATCTGTACTGGCTATTTTAGATACCCCAGAAGTTGCTTGTTTCTCTAGTAACTCCTTGATAAGTTATTTAATTATTTAAGCTTTAACCAGTTTGCATTTTAGCTAAATGAGCTAACTGTGCTAGTATAGTATTTTAAAAATTAACCCAAGCTCCTATCTCTTCTCTTAAGAAATCAAATATTTATTGAGCATCCAATATACAAAAGATCTGGGGGGAAGGAATTCAGGGAGGAAAATGATCTTAAAACACAGGAAATTCCCATTACTTACCAAGGCACAAAATTCAGTATGATCAACAGTAACACTTCTTACGTTTTCCAACCTTAGAGGCCTGAAAGAAAAAATAAAAATAAAAATGTATATTGAATGACTGGGAAAATATGCATATATTAATAAAATGTCTTGAACATGATTAACTTTAAAGATTTTTTTTTAAGTCTAATACATCAGGAAAACTGGGACACTGATACATTGTTGGTGAAACTGTGAACAGATCCAACCATTCTGGAGAGCAACTTGGAGCTATGCTCAAAAAGTTATCAAACTGTGCATACCCTTTGACCCAGCAGTGTTTCTATTAGGCTTATATCCCAAAGAGATCTTTTTTTCTGAAAAAAAAATTAAAACTCTTTATTTGCAAAACATATGTATGGGTAATTCTTCAATTATGTTTAATTTTGTTTAATTATGTTAAAATACTTGACAAATCGAATATATGTATCCATATTTCGACACTTATCATTGTTGTGCAAGAAAAAGCATATCTACAAGAAAAAAATCAGAGAAAGGAAACACAATGCAAGCAAACATCAGTCGAGAGCATGAAAATGTTATGTTGTGGTCCACATCTCATATCCCTCTCTCTGGGTGTATATGGCCTTCTTCACTGAACAAATGGAACTGGTTTGAAACGTTTCATTGTTGAAGAGAGCCATAATTTGGAACTTCGCTCAAAAAGTTATCAAACTGTGCAAACCCTTTGACCCAGAAGTGTTTCTATTAGACTTATATCCCAAAGAAATCATAAAGGAAGGAAAGGGCCCCATATGTGCAAGAATGTTTGTGGCAGCCCTTTTTGTAGTGGCTAGAAACTGGAAACTGAAAGGATGCCCATCAGTTGGAGAGTGGCTGAATAAATTGTGGTATATGAATGTTATGGAATATTATTGTTCTGTAAGAAACGACCAGCAGGATGATTTCAGAGAGGCCTGGAGAGACTTGCATGAACTGATGCTGAGTGAAATCAGCAAAATCAGGAGATCATCATACACAGCAACAACAATATTACATGATGATCAATTCTGATGGACATGGCTATCTGCAACAAAGAATTGTCTCAAACCAGTTCCAATTGTTCACTGAAGAAAACCATATACACCCAGAGAGAGGGATATGAAATATGGACCACAACGTAACATTTTCATGATCTCTATTGAGGTTTGCTTCCATTGTGTTTCCTTTCTCTGATTTTCTTTTTTTTCTTGTAGATAGGATTTTTCTTGCATAACTTCTCAAGCATTTCAACATTATTAACATGTAGTGGACTTCCTGCCATCTAGGAGAGGGGAGGGGACTGGGGGTGAAATTTGTAATGGAAAGCTTTGTAAAGATCAATGCTGGGGAACTACCCATGCATATGTTATACAAATAAAAAGCTTTAATTAAAAAAAAAAAAAAGAAAAAAAGAAACAACCAGCAGGATGATTTCAGAGAGGCCTGGAGAGACTTACATGAACTGATGCTGAATGAAATGAGCAGAACCAGGAGATCATTATACACGGCAACAATAATACTATATGATGATCAATTATGATGGACATGGTTCTCTTCAATAATGAAATGCTTCAAACCAGTTCCAGTTGTTCAGTGATGAAGAAAGCCATATACACCCAGGGAGAGGCCTGTGGGATCTGAGTCTGGACCACAACATAGCATTTTCTTTTCTTTTTTTTTTTAAGCTTTTTGTTTGCAAAACATATGCAAAGGTAATTTTTCAATATTGACCCTTGTAAAGCTTTCTGTTACAAACTTTTCCCTCCTACCTCCCACCCCCTTCCCTAGATGGCAGGAAGTCTAATACATGTTAATTATGCACAACATAGCATTTTCACACTCTCTATTGATGTTTCTTTACATTTTATTTTCCTTCTCAGGTTTTTTTTTTTGTTGTTACACATTAGATCTGTCAAATATTTTAACATAATTAACATATATTAGACTTCCTACCATCTAGGGGAGGGGGTGGGGGATAGGAAGAAAAAATTTGTAACAGAAAGCTTTGCAAGGGTCAGTGTTGAAAAATTACCTATGCATATGTTTTGCAAATAAAAAGCTTTAATAAAAAATGACTAATATATCAAGTAAACTGAAAAATGTGTTAATGTGGGTTTTCCACAAAATGTAATTCCAATTACATAGTAGATATACCACAAACACAACTGTGACCAATCTACGTTTATCTAGTATTATCTAGTACTTTCAAAATTACTTGCTGGACAAGATTAGGAGGGAAGCAACAAATTGGGAAATCATCTTTACATTTAAGAGTTCTGATAAAGGCCTCATTTCTAAAATATATAGAGAATTGTCTCATATTTATAAGAATTCAAGCCACTCTCCAATAGATAAATGGTCAAAGGATATGAACAGACAATTTTCAGATGAAGAAATTAAAACCATTTCTAGTCATGTGAAAAGGTGCTCCAAATCACTATTGATCAGAGAAATGCAAATTAAGAAAACTCTGAGGTACCACTACACACCTGTCAGACTGGCTAAAATGACAGGAAAAGATAATGACGAATGTTGGAGGGGATCTGGGAAAACTGGAACACTGATACATTGTTGGTGGAACTGTGAACGGATCCAACCATTCTGGAGAGCAATCTGGAACTATACTCAGAAAGCTATCAAACTGTGCATACCCTTTGACCCAGCAGTGTTTCTATTGGGCTTATATCCCAAAGAAATCTTAAAGGAAGGAAAGGGCCCCACATGTGCAAAAATGTTTGTGGCAGCCCTTTTTGTAGTGGCAAGAAACTGGAAACTGAATGGATGCCCTTCAATTGGAGAATGGCTGAATAAATTATGGTATATGAATGTTATGGAATATTATTGCTCTGTAAGAAACGACCAGCAGGATGATTTCAGAGAGGCCTGGAGAGACTTGCATGAACTGATGCTGAGTGAAATGAGCAGAACTAGGAGATCATCATACACAGCAACAACAAGACTATATAATGATCAATTCTGATGGACATGGCTCTCCTCAATAATGAAATGTTTCAAACCCATTCCAATTGTTCAGTAAAGAAAGCCATATACACCCAGAGAGAGGGACATGAGACATGGACTACAACATATCATTTTCATGCTCTATATTGAGGATTGCTTGCATTGGGTTTCCTTTTTCAGATTTTTTTGTTCATGTACACACGATTGTTCTTGCACAGCAAGATAAGTGTGGAAATATGTATACATATATTTGACTTGTCAAATATTTTAATATAATTAACATGTAGTGGATATCCTGCCATCTAGGGGAGGAGTGGGGACTAGGGGGGAAAACTTGTAATGGAAAGCTTTGTAATGGTCAATGTTGAAGAACTACCCATATATATGTTATTCAAATAAAAAGCTTTAATAAAAAAAAAAAAAATTACTTGCTGGTATTACATAAAGTTATTTTGGAAAAGGAAAGAAAAGCTGATTGTAGAAAAGACATGTCATCAATGTGGAGGAGCTTAGGCTCCAGTTTTCCCATAACTAAAAATATATAGTTAAATAACAGTCAAATATTTACAGGGTCAAGCACACATTTTTGTGTATGCATATCAAAGACCATGTATAATTCCTCCCTTAAAAGTATCTTTCAAAAGTATTTCATGATTAACATCTACACTATAGTGGGAATATAAAAATTTACTTTTTCCCAACATTCCTTTGCTTATTCAATGAAAGCTTCCTCAAAGAAATTACAAACTCTGGACTGGATCCTGAAGAATAAGATAACAAACAGTTTGACTTAAACAAAAGACTGTTCTCAAACATGAAGACAGCAAATGCATTCAGAAAAAGTTAAAGGAACCTGGCACAGGATAGGCAACAAGTCTGTGGTGGTACAAATGATATTTTGTCTATAAAATACTTTCTTGGGGAAATAAATTATTTCTTTGAATTATAAGTATACAAATGAGACAGAAAGTACACCAGAGGATGTTTTCTTTCTCTTATATAGAAATAATGTGTCATATTGGGGAAAGCTTCAAGTTAGAATGCCTATCTTTTTTTTTGTTTGTTTTGGGGTTTTTTGCTGAAGCAATTGGGGTTAAGTGGCTTACCCAGGATCACACAGCCTGGAGTGTTAAGTGTCTGAGGCCAGATTTGAAGTCAGGTGCTACTGACTTCAGGGCTGGTGCTCTATCCACTACACCAACTAGCTGCTCCAGAATGCCTATCTTTTAAGAATTTTATAACCTGTGAACTTTATGAATCTGTGAGCCTCAGCTTAAATGTGTATCAAAAAAAGTTCCCATAAAATGATATGTAATTCTATATAATATTATCAAAAAAATCTCAAGCAAAATTTTTTTTATTTCCCAAAAAATCTTTTATGGTAGTGATCCTTGTCCTACTTTTTACTACTCTGAATACTTGCCGGAAGAGACAGAATTTATCAATAGCTAAAAACTCTTTCTTCCCCTTGCTTACTCTCTTCCTTCATTCACTGGTCCTCTTAAAAAGAGGTTATTATAATTCATCTTTTGTTCAAAACATAAAATGCTCATTTAAATTATTATTTTTCACTTTGCTGATATCTATTTTTCAGAGTGATTCATCAAAAAGAATACACACTGAAGCATACATAAGCTGTGATCGAGTTTAATTTAAGAGAGTGTGGCACTATTGTAGGGAATTTCTGGTGGAGAAACTCTTACCAATGCAATCAGTAACTGCTTAACAATTTAACAGATGGTTCCACTGAAATATTAAGGTCACAAGACCACTCACTATTTGTTCTAAGTTTTCTTGACTGAGGCTACCCCTCTTTACACTGTGCAGCTAAAAACCTTTACTTTATGATAAGAATATTTACCATTTCAGGATAAAGATCATGACTTATTTGCCAAACAACATTAATCTGAAATGAGAACCTATCATTTCATTCCCAGGAAAAAAAAATATTTAAATACTTATTCCGTATGGCCTAAATACCATGTGGGAAAAAAAAATACAAAAATAATGAATGAAAAAGCATTTATTAAAAGCTTACTATGTGCAAATGAATCAGCACCACCCTTAAAGAATTGAGTCTATTATAGCTCAACAATATGTATGCAAGTAAATAAATATAAAATATCTACAAAGTAAATACAATGTAATTTAGGAACATAATAATTTGAGGGGGAATCAAAATAAGCTTCTTTTAAAGTGGCATTTAACCTGAAACCTCAAAAAAGCTAGAAATTTTAAAAGATAGTCTCTCTCAGGCAAAAAAGCATAGTCTGTAGTTTGACTGACTATTCTAGTAAGTGGGCAAAACTACTAGGCCACTTTGTCTGGAACTTTTGTGGTGATGGTGTTATTCAGTTGTTTCTTTCAAGTCTAATTTTTCATGACTCCATTTGGGGTTTTGATGGCAGAAATACTGGAGTGGTTTGCAATTTCCTTCTTCATTTTACAGATAAGGAACTGAGGCAAACAGAGTTAAGTGAATTGCCCAGTCACATAGCGAGTAAGGGTCTGAGGCCAAATTTGAACTCAAGAGGATGTCTTCCTGACTCCAGCCCACCGCTCTATCTAGTGCACCACCTAACTGCCACTTTGGATCTAGAAGCAAAGCCTGAATAAGATGGGCTAAAGTCAGAATGCAAATGGACTTAAATGCTAAAGAGAGGAATTATATCTGCTGTAAAGGCATCAGAGAGTCACTGTTGCACAGAGGAGCAACATGGAAAGATCTATAATTTAAGAATAACATTCTGGCAACTATGTGGAAGATGGACTGAAGAGGAGAGACTTGAGTCAGGAAGACTAATTAGGAGACTACTATAATACTGGCAAGAGATGATGGGAATTTAAGCTAGAATTATGGCAATGTGAGTGTAGAGCAGGGAACAGAAGTTAGAAATGTTATAGAAGAATAGACTTGGAAAATGAATTGGATATGTGGGTGACATTTAGGTTGCAATCCTAGGTGACTAGATAATGGCACCCAATTAACAGAAAAGGAGAAGTTATTCAGAGGGGCAGATTTGAGAATGGAAAGAGGAAATGCAGGGGTAAGAGTAATAAGTTCTATTTTGGACTAGCTGAGTTTGAGATAGCAAGTAACATCTGATAGGAAGCTGGTAATGTGGGACTGGAACTCAAGAGAGAAACTATGGTTGAATACTAGTTTTAAGTGTCACCTCCACGTGTACAGATAGATTGTATTTTCCTTTCTAGTGCTCTCTGGGATTTATAAAGCATTTTCTTCACAACATTTTGGGGAATACAATGCAATTTTTGTCAAACACTATAAGAGGGGAAAGAGGAAATTTAGCTAAAACTTCCTGGTGGGAAAAAAATGTGTTTCAAGCTCAGTTTTAAAGTAAAACTTGGAAAAGGAGAGTGAGAAAAATATTGGGAAGATGAGAAGAAAATAGTCTGAATAAAGATGAGCAAGGGACTAAGTCATGCTTGGGTGCTGCAGGCTAGAATTCACCATGGAGTTGATGATTAGGTTGATGAATTTAGAGCTGAAAGTAAATTAATGAATATTAAGTAGTATTTTTAAAGTCACTTTACCTCTTTTTACATCGGTTTCCTTATCTGTTAAAATGAGGATAATAATACCTACAAAGTTATAGTCCCTTGTCTACCACTCTAAGTGTTTGGCTTTGGACAAAACACTAAATTGTTTTTTGGGTCTCAATTTTCCTAGTGAGAAATAGAATAGTTTGAGGGCAAGTTTTTTTTCAAATGATCACTCTATATGAGACTATGAATTTTAATTTCAGCAATTTAAAATACAGTACTTTCATAGAGCAAGTCTCAAGTAGCATTTTTCCAGGAAGTTGCTAAATTTCCCCTTTCCTCTCTAATAGTATTTGGTAGCCCTAATTATAATAACAAAAATAATTAGAATTAGTAGAAGTATTTTATATTACAAGTTCCCAGATAACGGGATCTTATCTTTATTTCTCTTATATAAAGAAGACCAAATATATACTAATTACATACAATGGGCACATCCTACTTCATAAATTCAGATGACTAACAATAGCAAAAAACATGCATTAATCTATTAGCTAAATAGTTCTAATAAGCATGAATTCATCCTCTTACAAATCATACAATCTCCTCATAGTAAAATTTCACTGACATCCCTAAGTTTATGAGGTTTCAAAATCAATCTTGAAAACATATTTATCCATCACCTCTTACTGGTACCAGAGAAAATTCAATATTTAAAGGGAAGGTAGAGATAACTGAAATCATTGAAAAGAATATTAGCTCTGATATATAAAAATAAGTGTTGTGAGAGTGAGAAATAAAAAGGAATAGAGATGAAGAGTAAGTTAAAAGGGGGTGGCGAGAAGGGATCTCAAAATAATAAACTTTTCCCCTACTTTTTTTGGGGGGAGGGGGTGGGGGAGTGGTTCTAGATCTGTGATTTCATCAGGATAGGGA
>JAJPUD010001413.1:347331-411246 GCA_023553655.1 Myrmecobius fasciatus | reverse complement strand
TTTTTTTTTTTTTTTTTTTTTTTTTTTTTTTTTTGCTTTTTGCTGAGGTAATTGGGGTTAAGTGACTTGCCCAGAGTCACACAGCTAGGGAATGTTAAATGTCTGAGACCAAATTTGAACTCAGGTCCTCCTGACTTCAGTACTGGTGCTCTATCCACTGCTCCACCTAGCTGCCCCAAGATTTAAGAATCTTGACCAATATTATAAAGCCCGTGTATATATATATATGTATATTTAAATGACATTAGTCATCTTGATTCTGAGATGGGTTCTTCATACATACTACCAATAGCTGTTTTTAAAAACTTACTAATTAGCTCTAAATTACAAAACTTTAACCAGATTAAATTATTAGTTATGCAAAATTTTTATTTTTCACATAAGTTAACTCTCTGCAAAGTACCAAAAAAAATTTTTTTAATATAGTTCAAGCAAAAGAACATCTTAGAAACCAAAACCAACCAATTAACAAGTATTTCTTGAGAGTCTGCAGAAACAGTTCAAACTGTTAAAGGGACAGAGCAAAAGGTAAAAAGAAGGCAATTAGTTTCCTTTAAAGAATTAGCTGGATTAGTGTTTTTCAAAAATGATAATTCATTAGACTCTATAAATACTATGTTTCAAGAACATATCTATTACATAAAGTGACCTCTCTGTGATATTTGACTACTTTAAAACTCCCTTTGCTGTCTATCACAGTTTAATGCTTCTCTTTTTTCTAAATGGATTCTTTCTTCTTCTCAACCCCTAATAATAGTTAAGAACCTTCTAATTCTTTCTCTCTCAAAAACCTAATTTATTCCCATAGTTTGAACAATCATTTCTATATAGATGCCTTTTTAACTCAAGCCCTAAACTCTCATTTCAAGCTTCTATTTTCTGCCCAAAAATAAAAAAAAAAAAATTCCTAAAATATCCTGTTCCTAAATCAATCACAAGAATCCATGATTTAAGAACCTGTTCAGTGCCTAGCATTGTTCTAGGCATTAAGAATAAAGACAAAACATGAAAAAAAAATCCTTGTTCTTAAGGAGTTTACATAATCTCAGAGAGACAACATGTATGTATATAAATATATACAGAATGAGTCTAAGCAAGAAAGGAAAAGGAAATTATAACAGTTTAGGGGAAATAAAGGTTTTGTGTAAAAGATAATGTCTGAGTGGCTCTACAAATCAGACCAGGATTGAAATTAATACTTCCACCAGCTATCCTCCTAGCCACATCACCATCTCTGCCTGCTGCCAATCATCTACTTCTCCCCAACTAGACCAGTTCTTAATATCTGTCCTGAAACCTTAATCTCCATCCCCAACTGTTCCTGAACCCATGTTCTCTCTCAGGGAAAGTTACTCTACTTTTCTTTGGAGCTCCCAAACTAAGGCCCTGTGTGACAAAATGTGTTATAAACTAGTACTTAGCCCACCATTTCTACTGGCTAGTCCAAAACATCAGATGATGCTTCAGCTTTATACCCTATCTAGCTGGCCATCCTGGCCATCTTTCTTTCTACCTGCATGCTCCCTCTTCCCCAAACTTTCTACTTTCAATAACATCTCTTCCCTGCTGACTTGTGTCTTCTAAATGCTGTCAACTTCTATTAGTATATAAATTCCTAGAAAGCTTTGTCTCTTTTTAAATCTTTGCATTCCCATAACTTAGCATAGTGTCTGGCGATAGTAAAAGCTTAATAAATGTTTTTCTTTCATTCATTCAGTTCTAAGAGGTGGAAATGAAGAATAGTATCATAAAAACCCAGAAGAAGAAAGTATCCAAGGAGAATGATCAACAGTAGCAAACACAGCAAAGAACTCAAAACTGAGAATACAACATCAGATTGGCAATTAAAAGACTGTTGACAACTTTAGTGAAAATATTTGTTGAGGCACATGACAAAGGAAAATAATACAATTTACTATCTTTTTTTTTAGGCCTTATAAGCTCAAAACCTCAGAATCACTTGAATTTTTTTCTTATATTTGGATGTAGTGGAAAGAATAAGGGTTTTTAGTCTTGGTGCCATCATTTACTATACAAGTGACCTGAAAGAAGATATTTATCCTTGCTTACCTCACAGGGTTGTTGAGATCAAGAGATAATATCAACTATAAAAGCCTATACAAAAGTTATTTGTTTGTTTTTTTGAATCAATAGTTCATCTTTGTATACAAGACAATGTAAGTACATAGGGGTACTCTGAAACATTAATTTCATCTACCAAATAAGGTAATATTTAGCATAATGACTATGCGGCATACAGTAGGCATTATTGTAACAGTTCACACTGACTACTATACTTTTGCTTCTTTTGATTCTGCTGAAGTTGTAGAAAAGTATATCAGTAACTTCTTCAAAAGAGGTGTTAATTACTCTGATAATTACTATTAAGATTATAGTTACACTAGGACTGCCTTCAGAGTTCATGTCCTGGAAATATCTTCCAGAAGATCAGATTACTTTCTTGAAAACTGAACAAAGTCATTTGGATAATATCTAAGCGAGGCCAACCTCATTCAGAATTCTGCTCTTATGAAGCTTGATATTCTCAGTTCATAAAACAAAAATAATGGTATCCCAACTAAATTCATTAAAGTGATCTTAGGCTGTTAAGAGTCAAGCTAAGCTTATAGGAAGGTCAGAAATTCAAAAGAAAGTTGAAAATTTCTAAAGAAAAATAACATATTAAAGTGAAACTTCAACTAAGAGGGAGATTCTGATTTAAAGGATTTTTTTTAAATCAGGTATTAATAAATAAGAAACCATGGCAAAAGAAATGTTTTTAAACT
This sequence comes from Myrmecobius fasciatus, assembly GCA_023553655.1. Lineage (NCBI taxonomy): Eukaryota > Metazoa > Chordata > Mammalia > Dasyuromorphia > Myrmecobiidae > Myrmecobius > Myrmecobius fasciatus. The sequence continues at coordinate 408,460 of JAJPUD010001413.1, read as the reverse complement.
GGCTATATTCAAATCAGAAACAACTAGAGAGAAAAAAATAGGAAATGTAATAACTTTCTTCTAATTATTGATTCAAAAACTAGTGAATAAAGACCTTTATTAAGCTAGTGAATCAACGAATTACAAAGATTTTTTTCTACTCTTCATTGAAGCAAAAATAACAAGATCTGGAAAATACGAGAAATTGCCCTTTTCTCTAAGCTATAGTTTACGCAATTTTAATTTAGCAGTAATTATTGCAGTCAGTTAAAACATTAAGACAGAAACCTCATGAATTCTGCATTAAGAGATATGCTGGGGTAAACAAAGTATAACTATTGATATGATATTTCAATTAACTGCCTCCTTTCTCAGTCATCTCTTCATTTACAATCTAGGCCTGAAGCACACTGTAAACCAAAGCTAATAGGCAAAAGCCCTTGAGATTCTAATTCCAACTGTCACTGACTCACTGTAATACCTGAAAGGAGTCACTGGGCCCTTCATGGCTTCAGATTAAAATCCAGTTATCTAAAACAATGAGATATTAACATAGGAATTGAGTAACTAGCAAAATGCTTTGAAAGGCAGACATATAATTATATCATAATCAAAATCACCCTCAATGCCAAACCCCCTGAGTATTCCCAATTTACCTCTTTAGCTAGAAAGTTATACTCACTTGAAAGATGATAGAGAGGAAAGCCTCAGATAATTTTAGAAACAATAAAGCATTATAAATTAAAGCCATTAAAAGATGTCTAACTTACCCAAGTTCTATATCTGTGCATTTTAAGAAGTGAAATATAAATGAAGAAATCCATCACTTAAAATGAATTTGTTACAGATAAAAGAACCAGTTGATTTGCAAAAACTATTGTTTAAGAAATAAGGTTTCAGTCACTCCATCCTTTACCATATTTCCTCATAACGTGTGTTTATGCATCTCATCAGCTATGAACTAGAAATGTGATCTGGTCTAGACAGAAAAAGGAAGAGAAAAGAGAGAAAGAGGAGAGGGGGAAAGAGAAGAGGAGGGAGAAAGGAAAAGGAAGAGGAAGGGAGAGAGGAAGGAAGGGAGGGGGAAGAGAGGGAGAAGAGGAAAAGAAAGGAGAAAAATTTTATTTAGATCTTACTATGAGTTATATAATGTGCTAAGCACTGGGGATATAAATAAATTAAGACAATATTGTCCCTAACTATAAATAGCTTACATTCTAAAAATAAAAAAGAGAAGAAGAAAGGAGAAGAGAGGAGGATATAACTGTATAAAAATTTAGGAACTTAGTGTTAGGCTAAAGATGCAATTAAAAATTAATTAAAACAATTATTTTAATAGGTAGCTAGGTGGCACCAAAGTACACAGAAAACTAGTCCTGGAGTCCAAGAGAAATTCAAATCCAATCTCAGAAACTGCTGTGATCCTGAACATCTTTTAATCTTCTATTTGCCTCAATTTCCTCATTTATAAAGGAGGGATGATACAGCACCTACTTCTCAGGGTGTCTGTGAGGATCAAATTAGATGATATTTGTAAAGTCCTTAGAACAATGCCTTGCACACAATAAACACCATGTAAATGTGTATTCCCTTTCCTCCCCACTGCCTTTAAACCAGAATAAAAGAGTATAAAATAATTGGGGGGGGGGGGGAAGGAGGGAGGAAATGAGCATTTATGTATATTAATAACAAAATCCAGCAAATAAACAAAAAAGAAAGCCTATCTTAATAACTAAAGAATAGAGGCATAGTTCATTTTATTGAGCTTCATTTTATTGTGCTTCACAATAAAATTACAATTTTTTACAAATTAAAGGTTTGTGGAAACCCTATGTTAGCAAGGGCGCCATTTTTCCAACAGCATGTGGTTACACTGTGTCTCTGTATCACATTTTAATAATTCTCATGTTTCAAATCTTTTTATTATTGTATCTATTACACTGATCTGTGAGCAGTGTTCTTTGATGTTAGTATTTTAATTATTTTGGAATGTGATAAACCACACCCATATAATATGGTGAACTTATTTGATAAATTGTGTATTATCATGGCCACCAACTGGTATTCTCCAGTCTTTCCTTCCTCCCTCCCTACTCCCTGAAACACAATTTTATTTAAATTAGGCCAATTAATAATCGTATCTTAAGTTAAATAAACTTAATCTTAAGTGTTCAATAATAAATACAAGGAAACAAACTTTTGAACTCCTTATTTGACAAAAAATGCTGGGAAAATTGGAAAGCAATCTGACAAAAGTAGATTTCGATCAGCATCTAATATCATATGCCACAATAAACTCCAAATAGATGCATGACCTAAATATAAAGAAATCACAAAAAATTATAAGAAAAAACATTCAAGATAAGTCAATATTTATAATGTAGTACTTATTAGGTGTAAGGTGCTTTACACCTGATCCTCACAATAACCCTGTAAGGTAGGTGCTAACTATACCCATTTTCAGTTGAGGAATCCAAAACAAACAGATTAAGAGACTTACTCAGGGTCACTCAACTACCAAGTGCTTTAGGCTGAATTTGAACTTAAGTCTTCCTGCCTTCAGGCCCAAGGTTCTATCCACAGTAGTACCTAGCTGCCTTTAAATATCTTTCCATAAGTATGGCTAGGAAGAGGCGTCCTATGTAAATAAAGGATAGGGATAATCATTCTTTTTTTTTTTTGCTTTTTGCTAAGGCAATTGGGGTTAAGTGACTTGCCCAGGGTCACACAGCTAGGAAGTGTCTGAGACCAAATTTGAACTCGGGTCCTCCTGACTTCAGGGCTGGTGCTCTATCCATTGCCCCACCTACCTGCCCCAGGATAGGGATAATCATAAAAAATAAAGCAGACAGTTTTAATTACATAAAATTTCAAAGCTTTGGAACAAAAGAAATATAATTAGAAGGTAGATAATAGGGAGGGGGAGAACTTCACAGCAAATTTCTTTGATAAAGGTCTCATCCAAAATTTAGAAAGAATTAATAAAAATATAAGAATAAAAGTTTTTACAGTTGATAAATGATCAAATGATATAAATAGTTCTCAAAGAAAAAAAAACTATTAACATCCATATGAAAAAAATGTTTCATATCACTATATTTATATTTGCATATAAAAATTATCCTGTGATTTCACTTAGAAAGTAGCAAAATGGCAAAAGAAGAAAACAGCAATTTCCAAAAAAGGCTGTGGAAGAAGGGGAACACTAATATAAGTGGAGGTAAAAACTGATTCAACCATTCTGGAAACAACTTGGAAATGTGACTTCAGAAGTCACTAAAACGAAAACACCCTTTGACCCAGTGATAACTATCATGAGGCATAAATCCCAAAATAATCAAGGACAGAGGGAAAGGTTGAAAATATTTATTTATAACAACTCTTTTTATAGGAGCAAAGAATCAAAAACAAAATAGGTGCCCATCAAGTATGAAATGGCTGAACAATTGAGATATAATTGTGATGGAATTTTATTGCATATTAAGAAATTGCAATTAAGATAAATTAAGAAAACCATTGAAAGACTTGTACAAACTGAGGATGAAATGAGTAGAATCAAAAGAACAATTTACACAAAGATAATAACTATGAAAGATTTAGAACTCTGAACAAAATATTAAACATATTAATTTCAAAAGAATGAAGATGAAATATACTTTCCAACTTTTGAGGAAAAGGTAACATATTAGAGATGCAAACTGAAATACATATTTTTAAACAGGGTCAATGTGTTGATTTGGTTTACCAGACTTTACATATCTGTTACAAGGGAAGGTTTCAACCCCATGAATGGGTTAGTGCTTAGTAAGAGAAATGCAGAAAAACTTTTTTAATGCAAAGAAGAAACAAAAATGTTTAGAAAGGGACAAAAATAACTAAACTAGTTTTGTTACTACCTTGTTACATTAAATAGATATGTGTGTGTGTAAAAATGTGCATATACATATATTTATACTCTTATTTAAAAAAATAAACTGTACATAAATTCATTTCCTATGCAAGTTTCTTTCTTCTTCGTATAATGAAATGTAGAGATAAAGGAGGAAAATGTTTATTTCAAAATAAAATTAAAATATATATTAATTATATAATTATATGATTAATTATATTAAAAATAAGTATTTCTATGTAAAATACATTTGTGCTGATAGATAACATGGTAAATTATAGTAAAGTAACAAAAATTTTATTTTAAATTATTTTAAAATTATTGTATCAACTGGCACAATTAACAAGCATAGTCCATCTAGTATTACTAAATTCACAATAAAAAAATTACATAAATAGGGAAGAAAAGAGATTGCAGTGTCAAGGTCATAATATTAACTAGATTTACTTATTTTACTAGAGTTTGTTCAATATATACAACTCCACTACCACCCCTATTGCAGATGACTCCCCAAATCATGAATTTAAATACTGACATATCTTCTGAGTTCCAAGCTCTCCAATCAGATAATCACATCCAAATGTTCCACTAATACCTTAAAGTTAGTATATTCAAAAATGACTTCATTGTATTTCCCTTGACAGCTTTTCCTCCCTTTTCTTCACCATTGCAACAATGTTCACATGATCTTCCATGTTCAAAATCTCTACCATCTCCCACAAATCTCTCAAAGTCATCGTTCTCTCTATTATTATTATACTAATACAGAGCTTAATTACCACCGACCTGGATTATTGGAATAATCTTCTACAAATTCTTTCTTCTACTACTCTCATCTTTAGAATTTATTTCTTCATATGGCTTCTATGTATAAATGCATAAATCAGTTCATGTCATTCCTTTGCTCAAAAATCTTCAGTAGCTCCTAACAGCCTACCATATCAAGCTTAAACTCTGCCTGATATTTAAGACCCTTTACGATCTGGCACCACCCTACTTTCCCAAAATTCTGCCAGCCTAGCACAGCATCTGGCAGAGAAGTAGAATAAATGTTTGCTGACTGATTGACAGTGCTGCCTTTGATGAATTATACTGTACATTCTAGCCAAACTAAACTTCTTCTATCTATGGCCTTATCCTCACTGGTAAATGTGCCCTTCAGTCTCCATCTCTATGCCATTTGTTTATATTCTTCCTAATTCCAGGAATATTCTTTTTCTCATTTACATTCCCTTCTGATGGTCTCAGACACTTCCTAGCTGTGTGACCCTGGGCAAGTCACTTAACCCCAATTGCCTCAGCAAAAAGAAAAAAAAAAAAAAAAAAAAACCTGGTAATTCATAATCATAACTACAAAACAAAAGTTAGCAAGTAACAACTAATACTCAAAACTTTGACTCTGCTTGTAAAGGAGGGAATTTTAAATTACTTTATAACTGCATTTAGAATATGGAGAACATCTCTCCTTTTAATAGGCCTGTACTCATAGACTCTTTGACCATGCTGAGCTGAATAAAAAGAATTAGAAGTGATAATGTCTTGTCACAAGAATTAAAATTTTAAATCTACTATTACAGAAAACAAGATATATTGAATGGTTCTATGCCATTGGTCCTAGAGGTAATGTCTACATTGGCTCCAAAAGTGCCAAATCTGATAAAGAAGGTAACCTGATTAGAACAACTCTAGATAGAACACTAAACTTGGAGTCAGGAATACCTGAGTTCAAAACTGGCTTCATTTTCTAGCTATATCATCCTGGACAAATAATTTAAAATGAGCTAGAGGTAAACAAATTAGGAGAACAAGGAATCATTTACTTAAAGCTCTTTGAAAAAGGGAGGAATTGATGACTAAAGAAGAACTAGAGAAAGGCAAATTGGACAGCTTTGATTACATTAAATTTAAAAGTTTTTGCACAAACAAAAACAATAGAAACAAGATTTTAAAAGGGAAGTACAAAGCGGGGAAAAAATCTTTACAGCCAGTATTTTTTATAAAGATCTTATTTCTAATAAAATAAAGAACTATGTCAAATTTATAAGAATACAAGTCATTCCTCAATTGATAAATGGTCAAAGGATATGAACAGACAATTTTCAGATGATGAAATTTAAATCCATCTATAGTTATATGAAAAAATACTCCAAATCACTATTGAGTAGAAAATGCAAATTAAGACAACTGTACCGTACCACCACACACCTCTTAGACTGATTAAGATGACAGGAAAAGATAATGATAAATGTTGGAAGGGATATGGGAAAACTGGGACACTAATGCATTGTTGATGGAGTTGTAAAATGATCCAACTATTCTGGAGAGAAATTTGGAACTATGCCCAAAGAGCTATCAAACTGTCATTTCATCTTCACAACAAACCTGAGAGGAATGTGTTATTTTGATCCAGATGTTAAATTGGGAATATTGAAGCAAATAAGTTAAGAGTGGAGGGTCCCAATGTTGGAACCAGAATATGAATGCTGTTTCCTCTCTTCTCTATCTTTAGCTTTACTCTAAGATAACAGTCTTTAGAAGGCAGGGAGTTTTTATTTACAGGTCTGCCCTATTGCCCAGGTCATACATAGACTTTTTAAAATAATGAGATATTATAAATGACTTCAAGTAAGAACACTCGTTTTCTTGAGATACAGTGCTAAAATGTCATCTGGGAGAAAACAAAAACTATGTAGAAAAAACACCCATACACAGATACATTTTTTCTCCTGACTTCTCCTGGTTTATTTTTTTTTCACCTTATTGTCCTAAGGGATAGTTAGAAATAGCTCAAAACTTGGACTTACAAAAGGGAAAGAATCCAGAAGCACTAAAGATAATTTCTATAGGAAGTATTATGTATTAACATTTTGGAATTATTTTTTTTTTATTTCTCTCTAACAATTCCACTATCTAGTAATGATTCATACAAAACAGTCCCTTAACAATGCTAGATAAGTAAATAATGAAAATAATAGGAGTTAGCAATCATATTGCACCATGTTCCAGACACTCTATTAAGCACTTTATAAATATTATCACAGTTGGTCTTAACAGCAATGCTGGAAGACAATGCTATTATTACCCCCATTTTACAGTTGAAGATACTGAAGCAAGTAGATAGTTAAGAAATTTGACTATGCTCACAAAGCTAGTAAATTTCTGTGGCCAGATATGAACTCAGCTCTTCCTGATTGCAACCTCAGAATTCTATCTACTGTGCCACGTAGGCAAGTATGCCACCATAAATAGCTTACCTACTAAATGTCAAAATGAAGTGAGAGAATTTTGTAAGTAAATTAATTATGAGATGAAAGTAAAATCTGAGAACTGGGTTATTCTGGTTCTTTATGCCTAGTGGAGAGGCATGAAGTCCATTGTTTAGAATCCTTAACCATTCTTCCTGTGCTCTCTATAACATGCTTTGAGAAGCAATGACTAACTAATGCATTAAGCTAGTCATTTCAAAAGTTTTCACAACATACAAAGAAATGTAATTTTAAAAAAGCTATTTTCTTGTTTATTTCATTTTAAAAACAAATTAGCATTCCAGAGTGGCAAACCTGAAAATTATAGACAAAACTGGTGATCTTTTTTTTTTTTTTTTTTTTTTTGGCGGTTGGGATAAGGGGTTTGTCCAGTATCACCCAGCTAGGACATGTTAAGTGTCTGAGACCACATTTAAACTCAGGTCTTCCTGACTTCAGGGCTGGTGCTCTATCCACTGCGCCATCTAGCTGCCCCTAGTGATCAATTTTTAAATTACTATGATTTTCTAAGAAATCAAAATAACACCTTCTAGGCATTAATTACTGTATCCAATTCAAATATTGTATAAAGAAATTTCGCTTCCCAGGTATACATTGATTACTTTAAACTTCTGTTTCTACCTCATAATCCAATAAGCCAGGAGTTATACATTCTTTTTTTTTAATTTTTGCATTTTCAAATACTTTACAATAAAAGGGCATCAAATAATCTTCTGTTTGTTTTTTCATCTCCTCTATTTCTTCTTTGGTTCTTAATTTTCTCTTTACAAAGATATCAAGATTCTCTAACCTCAGGGAAAGATGACTCCAATTGTATAGTAAACAAATCAATAATAATCAGCTTACATCATGAGTGTATTTTCTGGGGCAGCTAGGTGGCATAATGATACAGCCCTGAAATCTGAAGGACCTAAGTTCAAATCTGGTTTCAGACACTTAATACTTCCTTGCTGTGTGACTTTGGACAAGTCACTTAACCCCAAGTGCCTCAGCAAAAAAAGTATATTTTCCTATTAGCCATTCTTGCCAAACTTGACCAATTAACTAGTCCATAAAGATGACCATGAGGGAAGATACTGACATTTTAATGGATGCCATTAGAATTGTGATTAATATTAATTTCCCCAGAATTATATTTAAATCTATTTTGTAAAGAATCAATATCTAAGATCATTAGGAAAAAAATACATTTTTTCAAGTAAGTTTTCAGTTTTACATGGGAATAGGCCTGAAAAATGGAGGCACAATCACTTTTTTTCCCTAACCTCTAAACTAACCTTTTAGTATTTTTCAAATAATGTATTTGAAAAATACTAAAAAAGACATAAAAATTCAGATTAAATGAAAGAAAAAATCCTTGCCTCTAAAGGATCAATGACACAATTCCCTACCCTGAGAGAAGAATATGGTTAGTATTATATTCATTCCAGCCTTGTACCTTTAATAATTTTTTTCACCTAATCCCTACTCCAGTCATTACCACCACCTATCCACCTCCTAATCATCCTTCAAGAGTAGCTTGAACTCTTAAAACTATTTATAATCATATGAAAAGGTGCTCCAAATCACTATTGATCAGAGAAATGCAAATTAAGACAACTCTGAGGTACCACTACACACCTGTCAGAGTGGCTAAAATGACAGGAAAAGATAACAATGAATCTTGGAGGGGATGTGGGAAGGCTGGGACACTGATGCATTGTTGGTGGAGCTGTGAACGGATCTAACCATTCTGGAGAGCAATCTGGAGCTATGCTCAAAAAGTTATCAAACTGTGCATACCCTTTGACCCAGCAGTGTTTCTATGGGCTTATATCCCAAAGAAATCATAAAAGAAGGAAAGGGCCCCACATGTGCAAAAATGTTTGTGGCAGCTCTTTTTGTGGTGGCTAGAAACTGGAAGCTGAGTAGATGCCCATCAATTGGAGAGTGGCTGAATAAATTATGGTATATGAATGTTATGGAATATTATTGCTCTGTAAGAAACGACCAGCAGGACGATTTCAGAGAGGCCTGGAGAGACTTGCATGAACTGATGCTGAGTGAGATGAGCACAACCAGGAGATCGTTGTACACAGCAACAACAGTACTATATGAAGATCAGTTCTAATGGACATGACTCTCTTCAACAATGAAATGCTTCAAACCAATTACAATTGTTCACTGAAGAAAGCCATATACACCCAGAGAGAGGGATGTGAAATGTGGACCACAACATAACATTTTCATGTTCCCTATTGAGGTTTGCTTGCATTGTATTTCCTTTATCAGATTATTCTCTCTTATAGATACGATTTCTCCTGAACAAAAAAATGATGTGTGGCAATAACTATACATATATTCGATTTAAGTATTCTAACATAATTATTATGTAGTGGATATCCTGCTATCTAGGGGAGGGGTGGGGAGTAGGGGGGAAAAATTTGTAACAGAAAGCTTTGTAAGGGTTAATATTTAGGAATTACCCATACATATGTTTTGCAAATAAAAAGTATTAATAAATAAAAAAAAATGGAATATCATTTAAAAAAAAAAAAAGAGTAGCTTGAATTCTATCTTGAATGCATGGAATCATGGGCATCATGAAAGCCCAAACTAATGCAACCCATAATAATTACCTCTCCTAATTCATAGTATATTGTCTGTATTCTTTTCGGAAAATCTGCCTTGTAGCTACTATCTTATAGCATCTGCTGTATTGTGGCATCTACTATTATTTACCTCTTTTTTTTTTTTTTAAAGTTAGCTTTTTTTTTTTTTTTTTGCTGAGGCAATTGAGGTTAAGTGACTTGCCCAGGGTCACACAACTAGGAAGTGTCTGAGACCAAATTTGAACTCAGGTCCTCCTGACTTCAGGGCTGGTCCTCTAACCACTGCGCCACCTAGCTGCCCCTATTATTTACCTCTTAAAGTTTGATTCTTGGGGGCAGCTAGGTGGCGCAGTGGATAGAGCACCAGCCCTGAAGTCAGGAGGACCTGAGTTCAAATCTGGTCTCAGACACGTAACAGCTGTGTGACCCTGGGCAAGTCACTTCACCCCAATTGCCTCAGCAAAAAAAAAAAAAAAAAAAAGAGAAAAAAAAAAAAAGTTTGATTCTTCTGTATATATTTTCTCTCTTTATGGGCAAAGGCTGATATATTTCACTTTATCCCTCATAGTCATTACAAAAGAGGGCTTTGCATACAGTATTACTCAAATATTTGCCAAGTGAGTATTTTCTCTCTGATTTAAAATTTTTCTTTGTACTGAAGGAATGGATTAGATTAAATGTTCCTTTCAACTCTAAAATCCAGTGATATTATTTGTTCTGAGTCAAGTCTGACTTGTTAGTCCAATAATTGGAGATTTAGATTAGAACAAATAGAGATACTAACAGTTAACAGGAAGAAATTTATTAAACAATGCTATAGAAAGAATTCTCAGCAAGAACAGGGCAATAATTCAGATAAATGCAGCCCCCCATGTCTCAATATGGAAAAGCATCTTCTCAGGGGCTCTACTTGGTTACAAAGGTAAGTTGATCCCCATGATATTGAAATGTCTGTGAAATATGAGTCACCTAAGCCTCATGAATGATTTTTTTGTGTCCTAGATAACCAGGAAGCCACATTAACAGTTCAAGTCATAGTCTCTTAGACCAATTAAGCCCCAGAAACATCTACCCTGACTTTTAGGAAAAACTTAGAGGATGCTATATATTTATCATTTTATTCATAACTATTAATTATTTGGTAAAGATAACCAGTTCTGTTAAAAAAAAAAAAAAGAAATGGACTTGGCAGAAATATAGACTAGATGTCTTCCAGTATATGGTGATCCTGAACCTTATTTAAAAAAATCTCCAGAGAGGAAAACAAAAATGCTGCACAAAGGAGTAGCCCACTAAGCCAACAGTATTTTTGCTTTAAAGCCAGTCGCAATTTATAAATAAACTGTCATCAAGATTTTAGAAAATTAAAAGATCAGCATTCTCTTTTTAACAATTTTGAAGAATTCTGTACATCCCTAATAAGTAATTTTAATTGTATCTTCAAGAAATGATGTATATATAATTTGAGGGCCTTATTTATATCATTACAAAGTCAACATTACAAAATGCAACCACGACTATAGAGTGGGAGGAAGCAGTATAACCCAGTTTCCCCCTACAACTACAGTACAAAGATTTGGAAAATAAATCCAAGTCCTGATAGGAAAATCCTGGGGGGAAGGGGAGGGAATCAGTTATTTTTCTAGCTCAAGTCACCATGAGGAAATTGAGAAAACTTCTGAGAGTGAGTTCTAGCCAAGAGCATACTATGGGTTTGAGGCATTCCAATGCAGAAAATGTATAAGGACCAGCAGCTGTGCACTTGGACAAGAGGTAAATCAAGCACATAATGTCCTGACCTTGTGCAAGGAGTAAAAATTGGTGCCAACTGGCAGGCCTGTTGCTCAGACTCTGGGTCACAGATCCAGTGCAGCCTTAAGAGAGGACCTGAGCCCATAAGTGGCAGGTCAAAGCAGTAGTGGTCATTAGTCTGAGTCTGAATACTGGGCAAGAAGCAAGTACAGATGTAAGCAGCATCTATATGACTCCAACCCTAGGAACAGAACAAGAGTCAGATCCAGCCCCTATCCCAGGCTAAGCATGCAGCAGAATAACCAAAGCAGGGGGCCCAGAACAAAGAGAAGCCTGTACTTCAGTTAGTCTGAACCTACAGAGCTTTCCAACAGCTGACAGTGTCTGAGGCCAGCAGCAGTACAGAGAAATTTCAATCAAGAAAAACCCACGACTGTGTATTCAGACCAAAACTCAGGTTAGGAAATTGCAGTGCTCAAATAAGGAAATCAGTGCTCAGACTTCACCTTGAAATATATACCCTGGATTCATTAAAAGCTTGTAATCAACCAGAATGTACTGTCCTTAAGATCCTTGAATAAGATTACTCAATACCAAGAGAAAGCAGCAAAAGTCAAGGAGATACAAAATAAGATCAAGCACAGTATAAGGAATGCCCTTCAGAAATGTGCAAAGCCTAGATCCAAAACAAGGAAGTAAAGCTAGAAGAAGCAAAATAAAAAAAAGAGAGAGAGAAGAGAGAATTCCACCCAAAAAAAAAAAAAAAAAAAAAGAGCTATCATGTTTATAGGGACACCCAACACACAAACCCAGAAAAAAGAGATTAACTCCAAAATAACTACAAGAAAAGCTTCAAAGAAAAACACAGCTTGTGCACAAAGTCAACAAGATTTCTTGAAGAAAATAAAACAAAAAAAAAAAGTAAGAGTTTAAAAAGTATTTCATAAATTAAATGAGAATGTTGGAGGAGAAATTTCCCAAGTGAAAATTTTCATAGTAAATACTAAGGGGGAAAAAATGGAAAAGAAATTGAAGAGCTAAAGGAAAAAGCAAGTAGGAAAATGAGTTATAAAATAAATTTTTGGAAACAAAATTAACAGCTTGACAGAAGACATAACCAAGAAAAAAATTTTTAAAAATTAGAATGGACCAAATAAAAGTAAATCACTCCAAGAAAAAACTAGAAATATTAAATAATAAAAATAAAACTGCCAAGGGTCTCTTAGAATTAAAGTTAAAAGTAAAAATTGGGGGAGGGGAGAATCTACTGGTTCTCCTTAAAGTACTGTCATCTCCTGAAAGAAAAACTCCAAAAGAAAAGTCCAAGAACATTATATACAAAATCCAGAAATTTCAGGTTAAAAAGGGGGGAGGGGGGAGAGAAACTGCAAACAGATAGAAAAAAAAAGAATTTGTGTCAAGAAGCCACAATCAGGATCAAGATTCAGCAGACATCACCCTACCGCAAAAATCTTGGAATAAAATACAGCAGAAGGCAAAATATATGACCTTAGAATCAAAAATCACTTATCCAGGTTAATTCAGTATAATTCTATGGGGTTTGGAATAGGGGAAGGGTGGAAAGAAAGGGAAAAATTCATAATTTAATACTAGAGCTGAGAAGAGAATCTGAAATACAAACTCAGACATCAAAACGGGACATCAAAACAGGTAAATTGCAGTGAGCTATCATAATGGACTAAACAAAGATAAATTGTTTACATTCTAACATGAAGAGATGATATATTTGTCCCTGAACAATTCTATCATTAAACAGAGTTATACTGTTCTGATGACTTTTTTTTTAAAATGAAAAGGGATAGAGAAATATTTAGAAAGGGGAGAAGTATAAGGGAAGGAGGAGGAAATTATGTCATATAATCAGACTACACAAGTAGAAGACCATACAAACAAGTAGGAATGGATGAGCAGGAGGAGTCATACTTGACCCTCAACTGAACCAGTCAAAGAAAAGTAGAATAAATGTATTATAGAAATACATATCATTTAAAACTAAAATAGAAGGGGAAAGGGGAAAAAGAAGGAGGGTACATTAAGGAAGAAATTAAGCAAAATACACTCTAACCACAAAAAGTGGATCATAAAGAGGGGCTTAATTTAATAAAAAATAATGGGTAAAAAAAAATCTATGATTGGACTCCAGGTGAGGGAAAGAGAAAAGACACAAGAGAAATAGAAGTAAATTGTATCAGATAGATCATGGATACTGATCTTTCTCTTCACCTTTTTCTTTTTTATAAAGACCTATCAATAAACAGAGAAATAAATGTATAAGAGAATAAAATTGGAGGAAATATACAATTAGTGATCATAACTGTGAAAGGGATGAACTCATTCATAAAATGGAAATGACACCAAAATCAAATATGAAGTAGAATCCAACAAAACAATGTTACAAGAAACACATTTGAAACATAGGATATCTACAAAGTAAAAATAAAGGGCTAGAGTAAAATCTATTAGTTAAAGTAAAAAACACAGAAGTAGTAATCAAGATCTTTTAAAAAGGCAATAACAAAAACAAGCAAGAAAAGTACATTTTGTTGAAAGGTACAAGAGAAAATGAATTAATATCAAATGAAAGAGTATCTAAATATTTAAAGAAAAAGTTAAATCAGTAATAGGGAAATATAGACAATAAAATTGTAACAGTGAGTGACCCACCTGTGTGGCATTTTCAAACCCAGATGAGTATAACCAAAAATAAATAAGAAGCATCTGAAGAAAATTTCACTAAATAATTTATTTATATTGTAGGTATCGTGATTCTTGAATAGGAATAGAAAAGAGTATCTTGAGAGGCAGGATCAGGATTACCAAGTAGTACAAAGTACAACTGTGTTCTCCCTAACAACTTCTCCACAAAAATCTAGAAAATGTACCACCAGCCCAGAAAGCAATTTAAAACTATGCCCAAAGGGCTATAAAACTGTACGTGCCCTTTGATCCAGCAATACTAGTGTGTGTATGTGTATGTCCCAAAAGTTATTAAACTGCATGTGTCCTTTTCCTCAGTAGTGCTACTACTAGGTCTATATCCTAAAGATATTAAAGAAAAAAGACAAGGACTCATATGTAGAAAAATATGCATAGTATCTATTTTGTGTGACAAAGAATTGAAAGTTGAGGAGAATATCTATCAACTGGGGAAAGGATAAACAAGTTATGGTACATTAATGCAATGGAATACTGTTGTGTTGTAAGAAACAATAAAGGGTATGGTTTCAGAGGAATCTAGGAAGATTTGTATAAACTGATAAAAAGTAAAGTAAGCAGAATGAAGAGAACAATTTATACAATCAAAACAATAATATAAAGATACAGTCAACTTTGAAAGGCTTAGAAACATTGATCAATATAAATTCCAACCACAAATCTGAAAGACACATGATGGCATGTGACATATAAAAGAGTAAATTAAATCACATTTATATCTATATATATGTATGTATGTATATAAAAGAGAAAGAAAGATAGACACAGGAATGGGAGGGAGGAAATATGCTTAATTTGCAGGTTTGTTTTATTTAATTATATCTGTTTATAAACAGGAGAATTTGCTTCTCTGCTTTTTTCACTGGGAAGGAGGGAAAGTGAAAGGGAGAGAAGGAATAGTTTGGTTAATTTTTTTTAATTTAATTTAACATATTATTTTTAAAAATGAATATCCTAATGCATTGTTGACAGAGTTGTGAACTGATCCAGCCATTCTGGAGAGCAATTTGGAACAATGCCCAAAGGACTATAAAACTGTGCATACCTTTTGCTCTAGCAGTCTTACTACTAGATCTGTATCCTAAAGAGATCATAAAAGAGGGAAAAGGATACACATGTGCAAACATGTTTATAGGAACTCTTTTTGTGATGGTAAGAAATTGGAAATTGAGTAGATGTCCATCACTTGAGGAATGACTGAATAAGTTATGGTATATAAAGGTAAAGAAATATTTTTCTATAACAAATGATGAACAGACTGATTTCAGAAAAGCTTGGAAAGACTTATATGAACTAATGCTGAATGAAGTGAACAAAACCAGGAAAACATTGTACACAGTAACAGCAAGACTGTCTAACGATCAACTATGACAGACTTAGCTCTTCTCAGCAATACAGTGATCAAAGACAATTCCAATAAACTAGTGACGCTACACACCTGTCAGATTGGCTAAAATGACAGGAAATGATAATGACAAATGTTAGCGAGAATGTGGGAAAACTGGGACACTAATACATTGTTGATGGAACTGTGAACGGATCCAGCCATTCTGGAGAGCAATTTGGAGCTATGCTCAAAAAGTTGTCAAACTGTGCATACCCTTTGACCCAGCAGTGTTTCTACTGGGCCTATATCCTAAAGAGATCTTAGAGGAGGGAAAGGGCCCCACATGTGCAAGAATGTTTGTGGCAGCCCTTTTTGTAGTGGCTAGAAACTGGAAACTGAAGGGATGCCCATCAATTGGAGAATGGCTGAATAAATTATGGTATATGAATGTTATGGAATATTATTGCTCTGTAAGAAACAACCAGCAGGATGATTTCAGAGAGGCCTGGAGAGACTTGCATGAACTGATGCTGAGTGAAACGAGCAGAACCAAGAGATCATCATACACAGCAGCAACAATATTACATGATGATCAATTCTGATGGACATGGCTCTCTGCAACAAAGAATTGTCTCAAACCAGTTCCAATTGTTCACTGAAGAAAACCATATACACCCAGAGAGAGGGAAATGAAATATGGACCACAATGTAACATTTTCATGATCTCTATTGACATTTGCTTGCATTGTGTTGCCTTTCTCTGATTCTTTTTTTTTTCTTGTAGATAGGATTTTTCTTGCATAACTTCTCAAGCATTTCAACATTATTAACATGTAGTGGACTTCCTGCCATCTAGGGGAGGGGAGGAGACTGGGGGTAAAATTTGTAATGGAAAGCTTTGTAAAGATCAATGTTGGGGAACTACCCATATATATGTTATACAAATAAAAAGCTTTAATAAAAAATAAATAAATAAATAAACTAGTGACGGAAAATGCAATTAATATCCAGAGAAAGAATTATGAAGACTGAATGTGGACCAAAGCATGCTATTTTTAATTTTTTGTTTGTTTTGTTTTTTTCTTTCTTGTGGTTTTTTCCCTTTTATTCTTATTTTTCTTTCACAATATGATTCATATTGAAATATGTTTAAAATGACTCTACATATAAAACCTATATCAGACTTTGGACATGTCTTGCTGTCTTGGTAAGGGGGGAACTAAGGAAAGGAGGGAAAAAAAATCTGACAAAAATGAATGTTCAAAACTATCTTTACACAAGATAGGAAAAATAATATACTATTAAAATAAAATCAATTAAAAATAAATTAGTATCCATATTTCTAAGCTATGCATGGCAACTTTACAAAAATTAATTTTTTAAACATTAAAACCTCAAATGCAGAAAAGTAGAAATTTTGAAAATATCTTTTATAAAAGTGCTATAAAAATCATTCTATAAAGGCCTATCCAATAAACTAATGAAAATTAATTGGAATCTAAATAATAATTCTAAGGAAAGGAAAAAATAATCATAGACACATCTAATAACTGATGATTTTTATTAAAGATAATAACAAGGAATGAGACAACATACCAAAATTTGGGAGAATCAGCCAACAAAGTCCTTAAGATCGAGTGTAGATCTCTAAACACCTTTATCAATAAAAGAGAAAAAGCACAGATCAATGAATTAGGCATATAATTTTTAAAAACTAGGGATCCAAAAGAATGCTAAAAAACACAACAAAATAAAAAGCCTAAATGTCAAAGAATAACAAAATTGAAAGCCAAAAAGTTAGTTAAAAAAACTAAGAATTAGGTTTTTAAACCAGATAAACCATTAATTTGTTTTTTTTGTTTTGTTTTGTTTTGCTGAGGCAATTGGGATTAAGTGACTTGCCCAGGGTCACACAGCTGTTACGTGTCTGAGACCAGATTTGAACTCAGGTCCTCCTGACTTCAGGGCTGGTGCTCTATCCACTTCACCACCTAGCTGCCCCATATGGAGGGCTCCTTTTATTCATACCTACTACTCCTTTTGACACTTGTCCATTTACTCTCTTTTTTTCTTTTTTTGCCTTTTTTGCTGAGGCAATTGGGGTTAAGTGACTTGTCCAGGGTCACACAGCTAGGAAGTGTCTGAGACCAAATTTGAACTTGGGTCCTCCTGACTTTAGGGCTGGTGCTCTATCCAATGCGCCACCTAGCTGCCCCGTTAATTTGTTTTTTTAAAAGAAAACCAAATTGTCAAAAATTTCAAAATACTAAATCATCAAAAATAAAAAAGTGAATTCATAAGTGAAGAGATAAATTAAATTAAAAACTATTTTGCCAAACTATATCCCAATAAAACCAAGATCTTAAATAAAATGAATGAATTTTTTTTAAATATATAAAATTTTTAGATCTACAAAACAAAAAAAAAAAAAAAAATTAAGCCCAGAAAAAGAAATTGAATAAGCCATAAATGAGTTTCCTCCTCAAAAAAATCCCTGATGGATTTACAAAAAAAATTCTACAAAATGCTTAAGGAATAATTAGTTCCAACATTAAATAAGTTACTTGGGGGGAGGGGAGGAATACCAAATGAAGGGGTCCTGCCAAATTCCTTCTATAATACAAAAAAATGATACTAATACTTAAATCAAAAAATCAAAACATAGAAAACTCATTTTTAAATAAAATTTTCATAAGAATATGGGAGTAACACAGTATAAAAATATATATTGTGACTAGATAGAATTTATACCAGGAAATGAAATCTTTGTTTAAGTGGGAAATAATTGGCCATATGATAACAAAAACAATCATCATATTTTTTTGTTAATTAATGCAGAAAAGGTTTTTGACAAGATACAGCACCTATTCTTGTTCTGGAAAAAACAACAACAAATGAGAAAGCATAGTAATAAACAGAGCTTCCCTTAATGTGATAAGCAGCATCTACCTGAAACCAAGAGCCAGCATTATATGTACTGGGAATAAAACAAATGACTTTCAATTAGTAAGAACAAGGTAAATCAAGGATATCCATCATCACCATTACTATTTAATACAATGCTAGACCTCCTGAAACTGAGGAAATAAACAAAAGCAAAAAAAGAAAAAAAATGTATCCCTTTTGCTGATGACATGGTTTTCTTAGAGCATCTTAAAGAATTAACTAAAAAACTACTTGTAATAACTAATGATTTCAACAAAGTTCCAAGTAATAAAATATACTCATATAAATCATTTATGTGTGTTACCAATTAAAACCAACAGGAATATATAAAATTCTATTTAAAATAACTACAGAATTTATAAAATAATTGGGAATCTACCTGCTAAGATATACACAGGAACTATATGAATACAACACAAAACATTTTTTTACACAAAGGCAGATCTAAACAACTGGATAAAGGTTAATAGTTCATGGGTAGCCTGAGCTAATATAATAAAAATAATAACAGGACCAAAATTAATTAATTTATTCAGAAATAAAGCAATCAAACTACCATTGGATTACTTTGTAGAACTAGAAAAAAATAATAGTGACATCATTCATCTGGAGGAACCTAAGGTCACAAACCTCAAGGGAACTAATGGGGGAGGGGGGGAATGTAGAACAGAATGGGGCTTAATAGTGCCAGATCTCAACATAATCATCAAAAGAACAATAATCATCAAAAGAATTTGACACTGATTAAGAAATAGAGAGGCCAATCAGCAGACCAGATTAGGTACACAATATACAATAAACTAACAAATTCAAAGATCCAAACTTTTGAAAGTTATTATTCAACAAAATTATTTAATACTATTCAACAAAAACTGCCAGGAAAGTAATCTAACAAAGTGGGTATAAACCAACACCTTACACAAAATAATGCTCCAAATGTATGAATGTATATGTATGTACATATGTGTATATATGTATGTGTATATTTACAAACACACATACATATATATGATTTAAACATAAAAGGTGACATAGAAAATTAAGGAAAAAAAGAAATTACATTTCAATCTATGCTTAGAAGGAATCACAGACAATAAAATGGACAAATTTGACTACATAAAACTAAAAGGTTTTTTTTAACAAACAAAATGAACATATCTAAAATAAGAAGAGAAGTAGGTAACTGGAAAAATTTGCACCAAGTTTTCTAATAAAAGTCACATTTCCAACATGTAATCAGTATTATTAAATGGTCACTGGATATTAATAAACAGTTTTCAGAGAAAGAAATTAAAGCAGTCTATAACCATGAAAAAAATGCTCCAAATCAATAATAATAATTAGAGAAATGCAAATTAAAGCTATTCCAACATTTTACCTTATATCTATCAAATTGGCAATGTTGCCAAAAAAAAAGAAAAGAAAAGAAAAGAAAATGACAAATGCTAGAGGAGCTGTAGAAAAACATGTATGTAAATGCATTATAAGTGTGCTTGTGAACAGATCCAGCAATTCTTAGAAAGCAAGCTGGAGGCAGCTAGGTAATGTAGTGAATGGAGTACTGGTCCTGGAGTTGGGAGAGTCTGAGTTCAAATCCAGCCTCAGACACTTGATGTTTAAGTAACTATGTGACCGTGGAAAAGTAACTTAACCCTGTTTGCCTTACACACTCCCCCCCCCCAAAAAAAAAAAAATTGGAATTGTATCCAAAAAACTTAGGTATAACCTCTGATAACAAAAAAAAATTATGTGATATCTGATCTAGTAATAATTCTCATTGAATACACTCATTGGATCTCTGAAAAAGTAATGAATTTTTTAAAAGATTTATGTCACTTTTACTTCCTAGTTTACTGAATTGTACCATCTTTTAAGATGCTTTTTTACTTTTTTGTTTTTTATACAACATAGTTATTCCCCAATATCTTTTTCCCAATACCAGATACCAAAGCCACTGAAGCTTCCTTACAAGTGTCATCTTCTTCAAACAATGTTAAAGGAAATGAATACTGACAAGAAAAAAAATTGCTCTTTAAAATGTCCCAAATGACTTTCTACAATATGAAAGAAACACTAGAATTCAAATTCTTTAAATTCTCTGGAAATTACTTTGTATTTCCCAAGATAAATTCTATAATTTCTTCTGGGCATAAAAATACTTCAAAAGACTTCCTCAAAGATAGGCCTACAAAACTGCCTTTCTGGCAGTTTGTGTGGTTTTTCACAGAAAGAAATAAAACCCAAATATTCTTCCCTTGCTCACCTGGAAGACTCAAACATCAAATAGCAACAACTCTCCAAATCAGTTATCTGGTGACCAGTAACCTAACTTTGAAAAAATCATCTAGCCAGCAAGTATGCTCTTATACAATGAACTTCCATGCCTGAATACATTTGGTTCTGAACACTTCCTTTGTTCCTCTTCAACTCTCAACTTCCAACTACTTCCTATTACCTTCTCAAAAGATTTTTCCCTCCCAGTATACAGAATCTTAAAAAAAAAAAAAAAAAAAAAAACTAGTAATGTATTTTTTACTATGAGAATACTTTATAGGGGAAATAGGTTGAAAGTGATAGATTTGCTAAAAACAGCATCAAAATTGAGTAAGTGGACTAAAATAATAACATAAATGGAATGGAAACTTTCAAACACAACAAACATGATCTAAAAGTAGCAAAATGTGGGGATTATCACTAAATGTAGCTAAAGCCACAAAAGTATTATTAGTAACCCATCAGATATATCATTCTCACAATTCCTCTCCTTAGCTTCCAACTTTTATCACCATATTCATCACAGATTAGCAAAACTACACTGTGGTCTTTAGCAAGGCAAAGCTCACTTTAATTGTCTCACCTGGACAAATTCAATCTCTCTTTAACAGTGAACTAACTCTCTCTATAACACTCTTGAAAAATGACCATCCTCCTTTCCACAAAGACTTCAAATAGCAGTCTATTTCACTTTTGAATATCAAAACTGATTTTTTTAAAAAAGTTTCCTTAAACTTTGCTTAATCTTGCCTCTACATACATTTTTCTTACATTCACCCACACCAGATTTAGTCTAATCCAAAAGACAGCAACCAAAGCCCCACTCAATTTTCTCTTCTCTAGGCTAAATATCACTAGCTCCTTCAATTAAGCTTAGTATAGAAAATCTTCAAGATCCTGCCCCATCCAGGTTGCTCTATTGTGGATGACATTCCTTAAATATTACTCAGGGAATTAAATATATCCTGAATAACTAGGAGGAGAAGCAAAGAGCAAAGAATATTGGCACTATTACTCTCTTTCTGATTGTTCTCGATGCTGTTCTTGATGTTCTTGATGCTGCCGATTATTTCTTAGAAGTAATAGGAGAAAGGGTAGGCATTTGAATTTGCTAAACTTTATCAATCAGGGGAACAAAATCCCAATGTTTGATTATGTCTTTAAAGGTCAAATAGCAATACATTTGATACAATTCTCTGCTCCCACTAACAAAAATGTTGTATGTAAGGTACTAACAGATTTGCCCTATTTCAGTTCTTATTATCAAAATAAGATATCCATCTCCAGAGAGAGAACTGATAAACTGAGAGTGGACTGAAGCATACTTTACTTTCTTTATATTTCTTATTCTTTATTGGGTTGGTTTGTTGTTGTTGGCTTTTTTTTGGGGGGGAGGGGAGATGGTTCCAACCTGACTAATATGGAAATATGGTCTACGTGATTTCACATGCATAACTGATATTTTGCTTACCTTTTCAATATGAGGGAAAAAATTGTAATGACGTTGTATACAATCAGAATATATGATTATACAATATACACAGTAGATTATTACCATGGCACTATTCTCTAATGGAAAGACTCATGAATTCAGAATGAGAAGTCTCAGTATCAGATCCACATTTATTAGCTGTGTGACCATCAACAAGTCTAAATTTCATTTTTTTTCATAATGAAATTCAATGAGTCTACAAAGTGATATGGCAGCTAAAAAACCAAATAAAATTTGGGGGGAGGGAGGTAACTAGTACATTTCATTGATAAAGTACTTTCCCAGAAAGGAAACCTCCTATACCCATGCACATTCTCTAATTAAAGTCTCAGGGTTGGCTGGAGAAGAGATTATATGAATAATCTCTGTGACCAAGGTCACACAAAGAGTATAAATCAGAGGTAGGACTTTAACTCAAAGTCTTCCTGACTCTGAGGTTACCTAACTAAATTAATAAAAGTATAATTTCCAAAGGTAATGAACAAAAGAATGAAGTACCCACTCTAAGCTAAGCAAAGAATACAAAGAAAAGCTAAACAGTCCCTATACTGAAGGAGCTCCTATACTAATGAAATGATAACACATCTGGAAAATTTCATGATCCTCAGGGTGCAGCAACAAAGCATGAGGTAATGTTTCTTATTTAATATTAATTTCTGGCATTAAATTATTTGACAGTATCAAATGTGTCTTTGTTGATAATGTCACCAGTATCTTTTGTAGTAAGACCTTTCTCTTCTGGGTCTCCAGTAGCTGTCACCAAAGCACCTGTAGGAGTGGTTGCCAGGCTGCATCTCCATAGGGGTTATTTCTCCCATGGCTAAAGGTACTACGCTGGAAACATGCTATTGCCAAGGATCTTGGCTTCAGGGTCCTGGACTATATCTTTATCAAAGTCTGAGAGGAAATGATGGGTTAAAATGAAAATTTAAAGCTTTAGCCATGCTGGCTGCTTTGTGACAGTTGGTCAACAGTTGAGGAGCATGGCTGTCTCTTCACAGGAATAGCCTCCCTGTAAGATAGCCATGAGGGCTGGGCCCAAAAAAACAGAATTAGTTGACTAGAGGGTGCTGCCTTTCCCAGGAGTCCTTTACCTATCTGTCTATTCATAGCAACTATTCAGCAGTTGTTGCTGGTACGGGTAAAGTATGAAGAAGCAATAATCCCACCGAACTTTCCTCAGTCTGGCTACATCTAAACTATTGGATTCAGTTCTGGATCACATTTTAAGAAAGACATTGCTAACAAACTAGGGCATTTCCAAGGGGAGAATAATAAGGGAAGGGAAGGGACTGGCACTGGATGAAGTTGGATGAACTGAGAATATTTAGTCTAGTGAAGAGAATAGAGGGAATATGGTATCTGTTCAAAGTCATGTGAAAGATATTAGAATTATTCTGCTTGGTCTAAAATGGGCAGAACTAGAACTAACAGATAGAAGTTACAGAGAGACATCTAAATGTAAGGAAAAACTTCCTAACAATCAAAAGAGTCCAAAAAAAAAAAAAAAAATTTTTTAAATATATAAATATGTGAGTATCTGGATTGTAGGATCCAAAGCTGAGAAGAATTCCTTAAAGGTCATCTAGTCCAACCAGCTAATTTTACACTTAAGGAAACTGAGGCCCAGAAAATTAAGTCCCACGTGTTCTAAGTGGCAAAGCAGTTATCTGAAGCCAGTCCTTCCCATGTAAAATCAATTAATCTTTTTATTAAGTACTTACTATGTTCAAGGCACTGTACTAGGACCAAAAAGAAGTCCCTGCCCTCAAGTTTACAGTTCTTATGGGAGAAATAACATAAATACATCTTCAAATACACAAAATATTACAAAGCAAATACAAGGAAATAGGGGAGGGGCAGGCACTCATAGTTGGGTGGGGAAAAGGATCTGGAAAAGCTTCATATAGATCTTTTGAAGAAAGTCAAGATTTTACAAGGCAGAAGTGAAGAGGGAATACATTCCAGCCATGAGAGACAGCCTTTCGCCATGGAGATAGAAGACAAAATGTTTTATCTGAAAGATAGCCAGTAAACCAGTTTAGATATGTGTGTGAAGGGGAATAATGCTTAATAATTTTGGAAAGGCAGTCAGGTTCTGAATAATGGCTTTAACTAACAAAAAGAGGAGCTTTTATTTGAACCTAAAAGCAATAAAGAACCACTAGAGCTTCTTAGGCACAAGAATGACATGTTCAAACTTGTGCTTTAGGAATATCACTTTGGCAGCATAATAGAGTTTTAATTAGAGAGGTGAGAGCCTAGAGATGGAGAGACCAATTAGGAGGACAGCCCAGGTAAGAATCAAGAAAGGTCTGAATTAAAGTAGTTGCCATGTGAGAGGAGGGACAATGATGGTTGCAGAAATAGAATCAATAAGGGTTAGCAACATGTTGGATATTGTAAAAATTGAATGAGAGTCTAGTTTCCATAGAGTTATGAAAATTAAATTACAGAAATGCAGAAAAATGAAACAAGACAGAAAAAAATGAAGTTGAAACCCAAGAAATGGAATCTAAAGGTTAATAGAACAAGGGGAAACAAAAATTAGAATAAGAAACATGTCATAAGATGTAATGGGGTGGGGACTCAAGACTCACAAGTGAAGAGAAGATATAATCAAGGATGAGGACTCAAACTCACATGAAGGGAAGATGTAATTAGGGATAGAGACTCCATAAGGGAATTAGATGCTTCAGTTTGTAACCTTTGTAGTACTCAACCAATGGGGGAAATGGGAAGGACTTGCACTTTGGAATAGAGAATAAAAGGCTATGCCTTTTCTCTTCAAGGGCATGCCTACTAGCTTAGACACCTACTCTTGCAAGAATATAACATAAAATCTTTTCCTGGATTCATCAGCGAGTCAGTGGAATTCTTAGTAAGGCATTTTGTTTCTTATAGATATGTGTGGGAAAGTGAAGAGACAAGAATAATTCCAAGGTTACTAACCTGTGTGATTAGAAAGATAGTGGCACCCTTAAAATGTTCTGAAGTGGCTTGGGAGAAAAAGATAATGAATTCTATTTTGGTCATGTTAAGTTTTAGATGTCTATGCAACATCTACTTCAAAGTATACAGTAGGCAGCTAATGATATAGGACTAGATTAAGATTAAGAATAGTTATGAAATAGTGAAAATTTAACCCATGATGTTAGGGGTGGGTCTGACTTGTGTTTCATATTAGAACAAAATAAAAGGAACACACAGACCATTCAACACTTAATAAAAGGAAGTATACTTAGCTATGTCATGGAAAGGATACTTCATCACTTAAATTGGATTGATATAGTCTCTCCTATATCTCCATATGAAAACACAATGGGTCAGCACTGTAGGGTATGTTAACTTAAATAGTCTGGAGACACCCCTATATGGGTAGACCTTTAAATACCCATGGGTGACCAAAAAGCCTTTTTAATAAGGTCAAATACTATGAGGAAGCTGCTCTGCTAAGAGGTTGGCCACATTCTATGGAAAAACTAACCTAATCCATGTTTCTGAGGAAGAGTGAAACCTTGATAATTGTCTTATAAAATATAGGAACTGATGAAGTCATTAAGAGAAGAGGGCCAGGGCAGCTAGGTGGTGCAGTGAATAGAGCACTAGCCCTAAAGTCAGAAGGATTCGAGTTCAAATCTGGTTTCAGACACTTCCACATGGGCAAATCACTTAATCCCAATTGCTTCAGCAGAGAGAGAGAGAGAGAGAGAGAGAGAGAGAGAGAGAGAGAGAGAGAGAGAGAGAGAGAGAGAAGAGGACCTTGTGGTACACCTATAGTTAGAGGGAATGATGTGGATAAAGAGTAGACTAACTGGCAAGAAGAGAATCAAGAGACATGAATGAAAACCCAGTGTCATGCCAATATCATGAAAACCCAGGAGAAATATCAAGAAAGAGAAGGGTCAAGAATTCAAATGCTATATAAATTGGTCAAGAAGAATTATAACTAATAAAACTTAAGCACTATTTCCATCAGATCGTGCTATCTAAAGGTCTTTGAGGGGAGGCTAGGTCATGGCTTTTTAGGGATGTCATAGGGAAAATTCCTATTTAAGTTTGAGTTGGACTCTTTTTCCTTCTGTATATCTGGCTTAGACGTGATCTCAATGTCTAAAACAAGTCTTGGGGTCTCCTCCAACTCATTCTTTTATATATGTATAGGGAAGCAAAACAGAAGGTAAAGTATAAGAAAAGAGAAGTTCAGACAAAATAGAAAAATCTGAGAAGTAAAAAAACACTTTCAAACAGAAGTTTAAGGAAAGGCTTCATGGAAAAAATGGAGGCCTTTTCCTCTTTAGTTTATCTCTTTTGGATATTGGATAGTAGTGATTTATCTCCTGTGAAACCCAGAGACAAGGACAGAATACATTACAGATTCAGATTAAGACAGCAGCCCACTTGGGTACATGGAAATAGAAGATGACATGACAGGTTCATAGAGGAGCTGACAAACTAGTTAGGCTGGAAAATAATGCCCATGAACAGGAGTAATATGAAATCAGATTAGAAAAGCAGATTAGAACAGATTTTAAATGCCAGTATTCTTTTTTAACAGCCAACCATTGGTGGTGTTATGTGGTTACAAAATATGGAACCCATTTTCTTTTTTTTAAGACATTTTAAGTTTTATTGGTTGTTTTGTTTTTACATTAAATATATTTACAGATTATTCCCACTTCATGACAGTCCTCGAAGCAAAATAAAACAATTAAAGAAAATTAATATACTGCATCGCCATCTGAAGGTATACGAAACATTTAACATCTACAGCACAAACATATGTCTATTGTTTTAAATTAATAAAAATTTCATTTTCTCCCCTGCGTATATCTCCCTTACTCCCACATTGGGAAAAGAATAAGAAAAAGAAAAATATTTCCTTAACAAGTTCATAGCCAAGTAGAAACAAATTCCCCCAATGACTATACAAAAATACACATGACTTATTCTGTATCTTGAATCCATCATTTCTCTGTAACATTGGTCCTTTGAAATCAAGATCATTGCGTTTATCATAATCCATACAGCTTTCAAAATTGTTTTTACAGTGTGATTATTATGCAAATTATTCTCTCAATTCTGCTAGTTTCATTCTTTACCAGTTTATAAAAGTACTCAAAATTATTCATTTTTATAACACTTATAGTATAAATTGTTTTGATCCTACTTACATCACTTTGCATCAGTATGTACATGTCTTTGATTGCCTTTTTTACAGCACAATAGTACTTCATTCATATTCATATAGCACAATTTCTTCATATATTCTTCAGTTGTTAGGGATCTTGCTAGTTTCCAGTTTGGTTTTTTTGATACCACAAAAGGAGCTGCTATAAATATTTTTGACCACACAGGCCTTTTCCTTTTTAGTTTATCTCTTCTGATATATGGATAGTAGTGATTTATCTGGATCAAAGGACACATACTGTTTAGCAACTTTTTGATTAATTCAAAATTGTTTTTCAAAACAGTTATACTCTTTTACAGGTTCAACAATGCATCAACATGCCTGTTTTTCCACAGCTCTTCCAATATTTATCATTTTCCACTTTTTCTTTGCCATTCTGAAGGTAAAGTAGAATCTTAGAATTGTTTTAATTTGGATTTTCCTAATTATTTGTGAGTTGAAGCATTTTAATATGACTTTAGGTAGCCTGAATTTTCTCCTGAGAACTTTTTTGTCTGTATGCTTATCGAGTCTCTTTTTCTTATAAATTTGAAACAGTTCCTTATGTATCTTGAATTTGAGAACTTTATCAGAGAAACTAGATGCAAAGATTTTTTTCCAGTTGTTTCCTTATTAAAATTCACCTTATCAAATTTGTGCAAACAAAATTTATTTTATATAATCATAGTTATCCATTTTATCATCTATGATCATCTCTATTCACTAGTCATGAACTTTTCTTCTACCCATAGATCTGACCTTGTATTTACCTTGGAAGATAGACTCAAGTATTCTCTTCATTCTGTAGTAATTTTTTTTTCCTGAGGCAATTGGGGTTAAATGACTTGCCCAGGGTCACACAGCTAGGAAGTGTTAAGTGTCTTGAGACCAGATTTGAACTCAGGTCTTCCTGACTTCAGGACTGGTGCTCTATCCACTGAGCCATCTACCTACCCCTTTTCTGTAGTAATTTTAAGTGGAATTCCTCTACTTCTTTTGAGGTTTTAAAGGTATTATACAGAAATGTTGATGATATTTATGTATTTATCCAAATAAATGAAAATGAGTATAATATAAAGGGCAACAGTATGGTGCTTGGTAGATATAACCAGGCTGTGACATATAATAAAAAACTTCAAAGAATAAAAGCAGTAAAGAATATCATCAGGAATATAAATAATCAAAAAAAGAAAATGGCTTATACACCTTTCAAGGACAAGAGATAACAGGTGAATAGCTGAAGTGCTCTTCCTCTCACTGTCAGGGAAATAATATTTTAAAAAAAAAAAAAAAAAGGAAGATCTTCAGTCAGCACCAGATTGACTTCCTGTGGGGAATTTAGAGAGGGATATGGACAGAATGCATTGTAATCTACATCATTAGTGGGAATATTCAAATTGATGATATCACGCAGATTCATTTAATTATCTGAATAAATATCAAGAAATGGTATTTATGTTTTAACCTATAAGCAGTATGGAGCCACTGAATGTTTCTGAAAAAGGGGAGTAACATGATCAGACTTATGAATTAAGACTATATTGGTATCTGATCTTATGATGATGAGAGCCATCTACACCCAGAGAAAGATCTGTGGGAACTGAGTGTGGATCACATGGCATTTTTACTTTTGTTGTTCGAATTTTATTTTCTTTCCCTTTTTTTTTCCTTTTTGATCTAATTTATCTTGTGCAGCAAGATAATTGTATAAATATGTATGCCTATATTGGATTTACATATATTTTTACTATGTACAACATATATTGGATTGTTTGCTGTCTACAGGAAGGTGTGAAGGGGGTGGGGGTGGGGGAATTGGAACACAAGGTTTTGCAAAGGTCAATGGTGAAAAATCCTTGCATATGTTTTGAAAATAAAAATCTTTAATTAAAAAAAAAGGCTATATTGATATCTATTTAAAGGATTAGTTAGAAAAGAGAGAGATGGTAGCAAGAAGACCAGTCAGAATGTTAGTTACAAAATTCTAGGTCAATTGAATGAAGACTTAACAGGGAAATAGTGGAATGATAGCAGGTAGTACTAGAACTGAGCCTCGCAGCCCTTTCTGTAGTGGCTAGAAACTGGAAACTGAAACTGAATGGATACCGATCAGTTGGAGAATGGATGAATAAATTATGATATATGGATGTCATGGAATATTATTGTTCTGTAAGAAATAACCAGCAGGATGATTTCAGTGAGGCCTGGAGAGACTTGCATGAACTGATGCTAAGTGAAATGAGCAGAATCAGGGGATCATTATACACAGCAACAAGACTTTATGATGATCAATTCTGATGGACATGTTTCTCTTCAACAATGAGATGTTTCAAACCAGTTCCAATTGTTCAATGATGAAGAAAGCCATCGACACCCAGAGAAAAGCCTGTGGGATCTCAGTGTGGACTACAACATAGCATTTTCATGCTCTTTGTTGATGTTTGCTTGCATTTTGTTTTCTTTCTCAGGGTTTTTCTTGTAGATCCAATTTTTCTTATACAGCAAGATAATTGTATAAATATGTGTGTGTATATGTATATATATACACACACATATACATATATTGGAATTGTCTTATATTTTGACATAGTTAACATGTATTAGACTACCTGCCATCCAGGGGAGAGGGTGGGGGAAAGGAAAGAAATATTTGGAACAGAAGGCTTTGCAAGGGTCAATGTTGAAAAATTACCCATACATTATGTTTTTTTGTTTTGTTTTGTTTTGTTTTTTTTGCTGAGGCAATTGAGGTTAAGTGACTTGCCCAGGGTCACACAGCTAGGGAATGTTAATTGTCTCAGACCAGATTTGAACCCAGGTCTTCCTGACTTCAGGGTTGGTGCTCTATCCACTACGCCATCTAGCTGCCCCCCATACATTATGTTTTGCAAATAAAATAAAATTAAAAAAAAAAAATTTCCTAATGTAACTAAAAAAAAAAAAAAAAAAACTGAGCCTTGAAGGAAACTAAGAATTCTAAGACTGAAAGAAAGGAGTAAAAGCAAGAAATATTGTGGAAGCAAAACCAAGCAGAATTGATAGAATTTAGCAATTAACAAAATACAGTAGTTAAAGGAAATGAAAAATTCAAAGATAACTCCAAGGTTTCAAGCCTGACTAACCAGAAGATTGGTATTACCATCAACAGAAAGAGGTAAGATAGGAAAAAGAACCAATTTAGGGAGAAAGACAATCAGTTCCAACTTGAACATACTATATATTAAATAGAAATACAGAAATATCCCAATAGGCAGCTGAAGATGTAGAACTTGAATTAGAAATGGGAGAAATAGATTTGAAAATTACCTAACAATTTAGATTGATAATTGAGGAAATATAGGGAGAGACCATTACCTATCCTGAATATAAATTGAATTCTATTTGACTGACATTATAGGTGCTTAATAATAATTACTAATATTAAATAGTACTTTTAAGATTTGCAAAACATTAACATATCTCATTAGTCTTACTGCTTTATATATTAAGTATATTTACATTTATTTCTGATTGATCTTCAATTAGCAATAGCTTTTACTATTTTTATACATTAGCATGAAGGCCCTTGTAAAAGATTTTTAAACAAACATTTTAATACATTAAAAGCATTACTAGGTAAAGCCATTTATATAACAATATTATCAATGCATTTATTTAGTGGAACTGCCCCCTTAGCAGCTCAAGAATGCCTTGACATCAGGAGATTGATTTAGAGCCCACAATTACCTGGGAAGTATTGCCCTGGAATATATGAATGCATATTTTCTACACTGTGTCATCAAAACATATAGCATACAATCCCTGAAGAAGATACTAAGGGAACTGCCTCAGCATGACCCCTCTCTCTTATTAATTTGCTAGAATAGAATAGAGTTCTTGAACTAAACTTTAGGAAGTGGATTTAAGGATCTCCTCACTCAGAAACCTACTGCCATGTGAACCTGCACTTCCCTACTTCTGCAAACATGTACAACATGCAACAATATATCAGCACTCTGAAACTATTAAACAAATAGGTTCTCATCAGCTCGCATCATATGTAATGGTGATAAACTGGAACCATTCCCAATAAGATCAGGGGTGAAACAAGGTTGTCCACTATCACCATTACTGTTCAATATTGTATTAGAAATGCTAGCCTTGGCAATAAGACAAGAAAAAGAGATTAAAGGAATTAGAGTAGGTCATGAGGAAACCAAATTATCACTCTTTGCAGATGATATGATGGTCTACTTAGAGAACCCTAGAGAATCAACTAAAAAACTATTAGAATTAATCCACAACTTTAGCAAAGTTGCAGGATACAAAATAAATCCACATAAATCATCAGCATTTTTATACATCACCAACAAAATGCAACAGCAAGAGATACAAAGAGAAATTCCATTCAAAATAACTATCGATAGTATAAAATATTTGGGAATATATCTGCCAAGGGAAAGTCAGGATCTATATGAGCAAAACTACAAAACACTCTCCACACAAATAAAGTCAGATCTAAACAATTGGAAAAACATCAAGTGCTCTTGGATAGGTCGAGCGAATATAATAAAGATGGCAATACTACCTAAACTAATCTATCTATTTAGTGCTATACCAATCAAACTCCCAAGAGATTATTTAACTGAACTAGAAAAAATAACAACAAAATTCATCTGGAAAAACAAAAGGTCAAGAATTTCAAGGGAATTAATGAAAAAAAATGCAAATGAGGGTGGCCTAGCTGCACCAGATCTAAAAATATATTATAAAGCAGTGGTCACCAAAACCATTTGGTACTGGATAAGAAATAGAGTAGTGGATCAGTGGAATAGGTTAGGTTCACAGAACAAAATACTCAATGACAATTGTAATCTAGTGTTCGATAAACCCAAAGACCCCAGTTTTTGGGATAAAAACTCACTATTTGACAAAAACTGCTGGGATAATTGGAAACTAGTCTGGAAGAAATTAGGCATTGACCCACACCTAACACCATATACCAAGATAAGGTCAAAATGGATTCATGATCTAGGCATAAAGAATGATATTATAAACAAATTAGAACAATGTAGGATGGTTTACCTCTCAGACCTGTGGAGGGGGAAGGAATTTGTGACCAAAGAAGAACTAGAGGTCATCATTAATCACAAAATAGATAAGTTTGACTATATCAAGTTGAAAAGTTTTTGTACAAACAAAATGAATGCAGACAAGATTAGAAGGGTAGCAGTAAACTGGGAAAATATTTTTACATCCAAAGGTTCTGATAAAGGCCTCATTTCTAAAATATATAGAGAATTGACTCAAATATATAAGAATTCAAGCCATTCTCCAATTGACAAATGGTCAAAAGATATGAACAGACAATTTTCAGACGAAGAAATTGAAACTATTTCCGGTCACATGAAAAGGTGCTCCAAGTCACTATTGATCAGAGAAATGCAAATTAAGACAACTCTGAGATACCACTACACACCTGTCAGATTGGCTAAAATGACAGGAAATGATAATGATAGCTGTTGGAGGGGATGTGGGAAAACTGGGACACTGATACATTGTTGGTGGAACTGTGAACGGATCCAACCATTCTGGAGAGCAATTTGGAGCTATGCTCAAAGAGTTATCAAACAGTGCATACCCTTTGACCCAGCAGTGTTTCTACTGGGCCTATATCCCAAAGAGATTTTGAAGGAGGGAAAGGGACCCACATGTGCAAAAATGTTTGTGGCAGCCCTTTTTGTAGTGGCAAGAAACTGGAAATTGAAAAGATGCCCATCAATTGGAGAATGGCTGAATAAATTATGGTATATGAATGTTATGGAATACTATTGTTCTGTAAGAAATGACCAACAGGAGGATTTCAGAGAGGATTGGAGAGACTTGCATGAACTGATGCTGAGTGAAATCAGCAGAACCAGGAGAACATTATACACAGCAACAAGACTATACGATGATCAATTTTGATGGACATGGTTCTCTTCAACAATGATGTGATTCAAACCAGTTGTTCTGCGATGAAGATAGTCATATACAACCAGAGAGAGGCCTGTGGGAACTGAGAGTGAACCACAACACAGCATTTTAACGCTTTCTGTGAATATTTCCATGCATTCTGTTTTCCTTCTTAGGTTGTTTTTTTTCTTCTTCTCTTTCTAGATCTGATGTTTCTTGTGCAGTAAGATAACTGTATAGATATGTATACATGTATTGTACTTGTCATATAATTTATCCTACCTAGCATGTATTAGATTACCTGTCATCTAGGGGTGGGGGGCGGGGGGAGGGAAAGGAAAAGCTTGGGGAAAAAAAGTTTTTTTGCAAAGGTCAATGTTGAAAGGTCACTCATATGTTTTGCAAATAAAAAGCTTTATTAAAAAAAAAAAAAAAAAAGAAATGACCAGCAGGATGATTTCAGAGAGGCCTGGAGAGACTTGCATGAACTGATGCTGAGTGAAATCAGCAAAACCAGGAGAACATTATACACAGCAGCAAGACTATACAATGATCAATTCTGATGGACGTGGCTCTCTTCAACAATGATGTGATTCAAACCAATTCCAATTGTTCAGTAATGAAGAAAGCCATATACACCCAGGGAGAGAGATATGAATGTGGACAACAACATAGCATTTTCACTCTTTCTGTTGATCTTTGCTTGCATTTTGTTTTCCTTCTCAGGTTTTTTTTTTTCTTGTAGATACTATTTTTCTTGTACAGCAAGATAACTGTATAAATGTGTATACATATATTCAATTTGTCATGTATTTTAACATAATTAACATGTATTAGACTTCCTGCCATCTAAGGGAGGGGGT
This sequence comes from Myrmecobius fasciatus, assembly GCA_023553655.1. Classification (NCBI taxonomy): domain Eukaryota; kingdom Metazoa; phylum Chordata; class Mammalia; order Dasyuromorphia; family Myrmecobiidae; genus Myrmecobius; species Myrmecobius fasciatus. The sequence continues at coordinate 374,241 of JAJPUD010001413.1, read as the reverse complement.
GGAGGGAAGGAGGGAAAAATTTGGAACAGAAGGCTTTGCAAGGGTCAATGTTGCATATGTTTTACAAATAAAAAGCTTTAATAAAAATAAAAATAAAAAAAGTAAAATAAGACAATAAAAAAATAGTTTCTAGGTTTTGTTTTACCACAACTTAAGCCCCAGGTATAAAGCATCTTGCTCCAACTTCTTTCTCAAAAACAAAACTAATCCAAAAAGCCAAGATGCACAATGCATCTTCTAGGTATGCTTCAATCCTTATAATTTTCAGAATAACACAAAGAAACCAGCCCGTAGTGTGAGATTACTAAGACTTCAAGGCATGTGCTGACAAAAACAGTAGAATCTTTGCTGCTTAAACCCCTTCTTTCCCCGTACTTGAGAGAATAGTCTCATCAGAGGACCCTGGAGAATGAGAGCCCTAGTTAATTGGTATTTAGCCAAACCAGGAAATTTCCACCTTCTCCTTTGAATCCCAATGATACAGAATTGCTATCTGCTGAGAAAAACCTCTCTAACCTAATACTCCCCCATCTCATCCTCACAACTTCCTCCTGCTCTTCCCCTCTCACTGTGCCCTGTGGAACAATCTACCCTATCATTATCAAATTTCTTTATCCTAGATCTTCTCACTCTTATTCTTGTAGTCACATGAACCAAAATTTCTCTAAAAGACAATGTGTCCCTGGCCACACTTTACAGGTATAACTGCTACTTCTCTCATGCTCCTGTTTGCCTTGAGACTAAACACCCCCTTTTGCCACCATTTCAAATTATCCATTTTCCTCTATTACAATGTAACCTCTTCTTTAAAGTTCAATTTATCCATCTATGTTACTCCTATGTAGAATCTTGCTACTATAATCTATGGATTTCCAGGCCACCACAAATTTGTATATATAAATATGTATACATATCTATATACATACATATATGTATGTGTATATGTATACACACACACACACACACACACACACACACACAATCTACAGTCTGAATCTCTCTTCTCAACTCTAAACCTAAATCACCAACTGCCCGGTGGCATCTCTTAACTAGATTTTCCATTAGAATTTCAAACAGAATTTATTCTGTTCTTCACTAAATCTACTCCTTCCCTTTTTTTCTTGAAAGTATTAATATCTAATCCCATCTCATCACCTAGGTTTCGAACTATGGAGGCTTTTTTGTATTTTCCCCTTTCCTTTTCACTCTACTTCCATATTTCTCAAATCCATACTGTTCTTTTTACTCATATAGCCACCATTCTAATTCAAGCCCTAATCACCTCTAACTCTAGACCTTTACAATTCCCTTTTAATTAATCTCTCTCCCTCCAATCCATCATACACAGACACCAAATTCATATGCCTAAAACACAAATCTGACTCCATGTCACTCTCTTGCTCTTCAGTAAAACATTTAAAATTTTGATTCTTATCTACCTTTTCAAACCTATTTCATACTAATCTTCACAAATTTTAGGTTCTAGTCAAACTGCCTACTATCTGTTTTCTGAATTCTATATTCCATTCCCTACCTGGAATTCCATTTCTTCCTCACCTTTACCTCTTAAAATCCCTAGTTTACTTCTCTTAGTCAAAGCCTTTCTGATTGTTAGGGCTCTCTCATCCTCCTCAATTTACCTTTTGTTTTATTTGTGTGCATGAAATATCCCCATCCAATTTTTGTCTTTGTATCCCCAGAACTTAATCCAGTATCTTGCAAAATAGTAAGCATTTTATAACTATTTAATTGAATTTATTATTATTGTTTGATCATTTTCAGTCATGTCCAACTCTGTGATCTTTTCTTGGGGGGAATGCTTCTTGGCAAAAATGCTGGAATAGTTTGCCATTTCTTTCTCTAGCTCATTTTATAGATGAGGAAACTGAGACAAACAAGATTAAATGACTTGTGCTGGGTCACACAGCTAGTATATAAAACCAGATTTGAATTCTGGTCTTCCTAATTCTAGGCCCACTGTCCTATCTAATTGAACTGGATACTCATATTTTCATATTTGGTTTTCTGAAAGTAGAGCAACTAATTGCAGGTATAATGTAAATAAAGACTGGCACAGCAGGTACAAAGAACACTAGACTTGTAGTCAAAAGGTTTAGGTTTTGAGCTCTAGATTCTCTTACTAGCCATGTGATTATGGGTAAATCATAACCTCTATGGGCATAAACGTCAATTAACAAGTATTTGTTGGGCATCTACCTTCTGCCAAATATAGTACAAGGAAACCCATCTTTAAAAAAAGGGACATTAGCGCCATTTATTTGGCCATAACACTATAAGTTAACTTTAATTTAGTTGATATGCAGACTATCTTTGACAATTCTTCAGTATGAATCCATACAAGTTGCCATAATCAAACTGATTTCCCGTTATTCTAAAGTCCCAAAACAAAATTACATTTCCAAGATCAGTTACTCAGAGTCTATGTCACTTTCAGTTTAAAGCTAATAAAGTGGAAAAGATTCCATAACTAAATGAAAGATGATACAGGATTTGAATATGAAATGACTTTATTTAGAATGGACCTAATTGCCTAAAATTCAGCAAAAGATGATAAATTTAAAATGCCAAAAGTGAAATGCTAAATTTAGTCTGAAGAAAAAGAATTTAGGAACAAACTTAGGATGATATTATGAAAGAAACTGTATCAACTCAAATGAATTCAGTTAGCCACCCATAAAATCCCATGAAACTTCCATGATCTCATTTGAAAAAAAATTCAATCCAGACTTACTGTAAAGATTACTTCTCAAATGAGATGACTGAACAATTAAAGAAGCCATCATAGTATCTTTTTTTAATAGAAAAGTAAAGGTAACCAGTAGTGTTCAACTCTTTGTTCCACAAACATGTGTTCAACAACTGCCACTTGTAACAATAAAATATTAGTGCTCATGTAGCCAGAGGGGAATGAAGATAAAGCCAAAACTGATTTTTAAGAGTTACATAGTAAGTTGGTTTAGTTTAAAAAATAGAAATGAAGGAATATGAGACTTTTAAAATCAAGTAGCATCTCATCCCTTCTATTCAAAATAATGATTTGGCAAAGGAAAGACCCCAATCTTTAAGGGGAAAAAAGGAATGAATAAGTAGACTAGACAATTACAACTTCAGGACAGGCTCTATACATTCAGATTGTGACACTTAATGTCTCTATTACTCATTTTCCCCAGGTGTAAAATGGGGTTATTATTTGCCTCTTCTTACTTTGAATTAGGGCTTTAAATTTCTTGTAGAAAAAGTTATAGAATTATTAATGTTAACTAACATGGTTTTTCGGGTAAAAAGATGGTGCAAAATATGTCACTCCATTTTAGGAGAAAAATTTGTTATAATATTGGAGATGGTGATATCTAGTTTTTTGGTGGTAAGATTGGTTTTTTGTTTGTTTATAATATATTATACAGTTCTACATTATTTTCTGACCAACACCTTTAAGTTTTCTCCTTTTGTCAGTCTTTCAAACAGAAAGGCAAAATGTTAGACTAAGCACAATACAGAAAGACCCAACAACTGGCACTAGAAAATTCACCCCACTAATTCCTGGAATTGTTGGCTCTTTCCATAGTTCAATTTCCCATCTTATAAAATAAAAGTACTACAAATCAGGAAAAGTTGGGCTCAAGTGCTTCTCTTGGTCACCTATTAGGCAATTCACCAAAAGTATCTTTCTTGTTTCCTTACAGATGTGGAAACATATATACACCCTTAGAAAAATGGTGAGAAGATTTTACTAGCTCTCAAAAACATAAAACTCCTTCTCTTGCAAACACCCCTAGAATTATCAGTCAATGAGATGAAATTATTTTTTACTACTGATCATTAGTTGCTCAGATGGTTGATAAATGAGTAAGGGGCAGTATTTCACAGTGGGAGATGCAGCATTGAAGCCAAACAACCTGATTTCTTTTTTTTTTAATTTTTATTAAAACTTTTTATTTGCAAAACATATGTATGGGTAATTCTTCAACATTAACCCTTACAAAGCTTTCTGTTACAAATTTTTCCCCCCTACTCCCTACCCCTCCCCTAGATGGCAGGATATCCACTACATGTTAATTATGTTAAAATACTTGACAAATCGAATATATGTATACATATTTCCACACTTATTTTTGTGCAAGAAAAATCGTATCTACAAAAAATAAAAATCAGAGAAAGACAACACAATGCAAGCAAACATCGACAGAGAGCATGAAAATGTTATGTTGTGGTCCTCATTTCACATCCCTCTCTCTGGATGTATATGGCTTTCTTCACTGAACAATTGGAAGTGCAAACAACCTGATTTCAAGTCCCATCTCTGACATATTCTGGCTGTATAACCACAAGTATATCATTTAATATCTCAATGCTCTAAGACAGAGTTGCTAAACACTTCTCAGTTGGCAATAAAGCAGATTAAAATTCAAGTGGGAAATAAATAAATAAAATAGATACAATGAAACAGAGATAACTATGAGTATGTGGATTTTTACATCAAGCACAGGGATCCCTAGGTTTGGTTTAATACCCTCTCTTTCTATATGCATTTGACAACCCTGTTCTAGGTAATACTTTTTAAAGACTATAAACTTCAGAGAAGATGCCAATCAGCTTTAGTAGGAGTTTCCCCATGGGGATTTCCTTGTAACCAATGAAATCACATACCCAATCTATGAATGAATGATAAAACACCAAGTTGTAAAAACTATAAACAATTTAGCTCAAAGTAAACGTAAAGGAGTTTGTACTATTTAATCTGCACCCCCAAGACTCAGAGTGCAGCAAGGAGCATCATCAGTGCCTATCACTTTTTACTAATGAAGAACACTAATACAAATGTACCTAACAGGTGAGATGTGGTAAAGGATGATCTTTGGATTTCTTACTAGTGGAAGAACATTTTTCAAATTATCAAAGAAAGCTTTAGATTCCACTCTTTTACAGAGAAAGGGTAAGGAAGGAGAGGGGTACAGTTGCATTTCCATCTCCTTAACTAAGCCCAACACTTTAGATAATCTATTTGAAATTTATTCCACTTTTAATACCTGTGTAACTATTGAAGTTATTCTCCCAAGTCTATTTTTTTCTCTTACAAGATCATCCATATATTTTCCAATAAAAAGAAGCAAACTCTTCAAATAACGATATACAAAGGTTTTCAGGTTATGCAGAAAAAATAACACCAAGAGAAGCTATTTACAAAAACCACTTTTTCTAAAGTCATTACTCCCTTCCACTGGTATCCATCAGCCTGTGCATTGTCAGGAGGTTACAGACAGGAGAATCAAAGAAGAGGACATTTTTGGAGGGAGCATACTACTACCCTCACCAAGGATAAAAAAGTTTAATTTCCATATTTTCCATTATAGTTACAAACAGACAAAATAAACCTCTTTTTTAAGCATTTTGGGAACAACTATCTTAGCATATTCTAAGTTGTCTTTAAAATATTTTTCCTCATAAAAGCAATTAGAAAATTCATTTTGGCTTTTTTTTTTTTTTTTTTTTAAACATCACCTTTCCCACTCCCCTACTACGCCGCCATTTCTGGTAACAAAGAAAAAAAAAATCAGTTAAGCAAAATTACAACTATCAACCCAGTCTGACAGCATAAACAATTCCACATCCATAGTACCCGACCTCTTTGAAGAAGGACCTCCTCCTCTCTTTCTTTGGGGACCAGAACTAGCTATATTATTTGTAAAGTGACCTGGGTTTGACAATTTTACTGAAATTCAGATTTGATCTTTTGACATGAGACTGAACCCTAAATCGACATCTTCCACATTCCACGTCTAAGACAGTATAAACACACCAACTAACTCAGACTATCAAACATACACCAACACAAATTCATTTCCTATCAAGCAATTTACATCAAGTCTGAGCTTTCAACAGATAGAGAAGATCGACAGCACCAGCCAAGCTCTGGGGGCCCAAGGTGCACACCACGGAGTGACCAGCCCGGGGCAGCCAGGGTCATAAATGGGCTGCGCCGGATTCAGAGAAACTGAGGATGACACAGCCCCTCTTTGCCTGGAGGAAAAGCGGACCTCGGGCAGCCTCTGCTCACCCTCATACTCAGTCACCACCTTCACCTGCCAGCCTCCCTCCATCCCCAAAGGTTCCCCCAACCCTAGCTCCTCTCACAGAGAAGGGCCGCGCGGGCGCTCCCATTGGTGAGAGCCGCACCACCTCCCGGGCCTCGGCCCTCGGCCATTGGACAGCTCGGAGTTCATTTAGAAGGTACCCCGGGCCCCCGCACCAAGAGGCCGGCGATCCTGCAGACGCACTGGCAGGCGGGCCGGACTAGAAAGGACAGGAGCACGAGCTCTAGCGGCGGGAAGACTATTTCCCAGGGCCCGGGATTAGCGTCTTTCCAACAACCCAAGGCGCCCCGGCCACCGGAGGGGACGCGGCCTGACGAAGCAAGGCAGCGAGGCATCTAGCAAAGCCGACACCCCGCGCCTAAGTCGTCTCCTCCTCCCCACACCGGACACTCACGCGCGCGCGCGTACACCTCTTACACGGGTGGACAGGGGATGCAGTACAGTCCATCGCACCAGGAGAGGGAGGAGGAGAGCGCCCCTCAGTCCACACACACACACACACACACACACACACACACACACGCACACGCACACGCACACACGCACAGCCGCGTATACACTTGCAACGCCTCAGAGCAGAATGTTTGGTAGGGGTGAGGATGGATGACACTGGCATTCCGAATGCAAGTGAGAGGGGAAGAACCCAGGGAGATTCGGGGGTACCGATGCCGGCGCCGAGAAAGAGGCAGGAGGCGATGACCAGACCGACCTCCGGGTGGCTGGTGCAGCAGCACGCCCCAGGCTAGGCCCTCTCACCCGACCCCCGCTTCCTCTCCACAACCCAGTACCGGCCCTGGGCAACCCACCTGCAGCGGCCGCAGACGATCCACGCCAGGCGTCTGGTCCCGCGCCTCGGCTCCTCCTCCGCGACGCGTCAGCTCCAGCTCCCCGGCAGTCGCCGCCGCCGCCGCCGCCTGAGCGGCTGCCCGGCTTCCCCCCCGCTACGGGGAGGGGGTGGGAGTGCGGGAGGCTGTGGCTGCTACGGCCGCCTGCGATCGGGGCCGAGGCGGCGGCGGCGGCAGCTCCACCTGGGTCTTGGGCCGCAAGTCTAGGGGTCTCGACAGCCGCTAGTTCCCAGGGGTGGCTTCGGCCCCCAAGGTTCCCAGCTCTTTTTATATAGTGCGGCACTTCCAGCAGCTGCTCTCTCCTACCCCTTTCCCCCCTCCCCCCTCCCCCCTCCCCTACCACCCTCCTCCTCTTCTTCCTCCTCCTCCTCCTCCTCCTAGGGGGCTGCCTCTGGAGCGGCAGCTACTTCCTGTGTGCAGCAGTCCTACAGTTCCTCCCGGGCCGCTGGGGGCAGGAGAGCTCGATGGGAGGAGCAGCGGGGGGTCTTGAGCTAAAGCCGGGCCGAGTCTGGGGCCGGGGCCGGGGCCGGGGCTGGGTGGCTGCAGCTCCGCAGGCTGAAGGCGAGCTGGGCTGGCGGCCTCCGATGTCACGGGGAGGAGCCTGCTTGTCGTGCCCCCGCCCCGCGCCGCCTCCCGGGGCCTCAGAGAGTGGGGACGCGTGGTGGCTTCCTCCCAGGCTCTCAGTCCTACCGAAGGTGATATTGGGGGTTGGGGCAGAAAAGGGGAACTCAAGACAGCCCCACCCCAACACCTAGAAATATATTCTGATTCCACTAAAGAAGAAGGGGATGCATCTTTTCGGTTCTGTTAGTGGTACTGGAAGAGGGGAAAGTCCACTGGACTGCTCCAATTAACTTTCTGAATAGATCTAAGTCCTGCCCACTTCCACCCCTAGTCTAGTCTAGACTCTCGGGAGTTTGCAAATTGGTTCCACCTCAAGCACTTCAGAAAGGTGAAAGGACAGACACCACGTTTAGTTTGACAAAATACCCTTCTCTTTTTCCCCTTTCTTTACTAGGGTCATTCCAAATAACAAAAAAACAAGAACGTTAAAAGTTTGCAGCAATGCTCTCTACCCGAGGAACTTTCTCTCCTTTACTCAAGATATCCGGTTTGGAGACTAATGATTAGTGTGGTTATTTATTTACACTGTTCTAGTAGCTTGGTTGGCAACATTTTAATTATTTTTTCTTCTTTCAAGTAAACTACCTTATAAACTTAGTAAACCTCTTAGAGCATATGAGATCTGGCCAAAATAAAAATGATATCGTTTCATTACCACTTAACATATCCACTAAAGTGTTGAATTACCATTTATGTAATTCTCCAAATTTTCAAGCTCTTAACAATCGTTGAAAGTTTGACACAGAAATCCTACAGAGAGGTCATTACCATTTTACAGAAGATTAAAAAAAAAAAGGCAAAGTACAAAGTAAGGAGTGAGACTGCTGGGTCTAAAATGTTTATTCCTATAGCCTTCTAGTCTACTCAGATCATGAGGCTGGGCTCTTTTGCAACCTGCATGTCTCTGAAAAGAGCTCCAAAGGATATAAAACAAAGAAAATTGATATGAAGTGAAAAAGAAGCCTGTTTCTTCAGTAAAGAAGGAGATGACTCATTCTTAGCTTAATTAAGGAGTGGTTGAAAAAATGGAGAAGGAGGCCCCCATTTTGTTTTAGGGTATAATCACAGTTTTTCAATATGTTTCTTTTACAAGTCATGCCAGTTTCTTTGACATAACTTCTGTTTGTGTGTGTGTGCTCTTTTATTGATAGCTGTTATAATACTGTTCCAGTTATGAATATGGAATACAAGCAGTATGGATTTTGTATCCATGAATGATGCCTAGCAGTTTGCTTAGAGCATACTGTGGGAGGTCATCTTTTTTTCACTTGCTTCTTTCACCCCCCTCTTTTTTTCAACAGACCTAGATTGTTTACCTTATGTTGATATGACCTAGACTGCCTAAAATAGGAGAAGGGCATAAATGATAACTTTAAAATTCTAATTAACCCTAAATGCTTATTTCCTCTCTTTGGGTCTCTCCTTTGGGGTTAATCTGATTATTTTAGTGAGAGATGGATTACAACACCTTTTATATAGTTCTCTGCGTTGGCAGGCACTTTAAGGGAAATATCAGATGCCCTGTGGTGCAGAAACACAGAGTAAATTTTTGTCTACAATGGTGCTTTTATTAGTTAATTTTTATCTACATGGCACTTACCTTGTGTGTGAAAAGGATCCTGGAGACATTTTGATTAAAAGGCCAAAAATGTGTAGAAAAATAATGAATAAATAACACAAGACTACTCTGACCTATTCCACTTAAAAACAGGTTAGATTTTGCACATACATTCCAATACCCTTAAGGGGTTTCAAAGGGTCCATTGGCTCTCTGCAAATGGTCCCAGCACCACTGATAGTATTCCCTCAATTGTAGTGGATGGTCCCCTACACCCAGTTCCATTTAATCACTCTCAGATTACTTTTTACACAGAAATATATACTTCAACAAGTATAATATGCAAACATATTCCCTACAATACTGGAAACAGACTCCTCCCTCTTTGTATTACCTTAGTCTCTGAGGTTGTTAGCTTACATAGCTTAGCTCAGTTGCCATAGAACATAGCTCCATACTATATCACTTAGTGATTTCATCAGCTCCCACCATTTCTATTATCTCTACAAAGATGACTCTCAGTTCTATATGTCCAGCTCTTTCCAGACCTCCTGTCTTTTATTTCCTACTGTCTTTTAGACATTTCAGACTGAATGTCCTGCAGCATCTTAAACTGAATATGTCTCCAGCTTAACTCACTATCTTTTCCACCATAACCCTTCCTTCTTCCTAACTTCCCTATTACTGTTGAGGATACCATCATCTTCCCAGTCACCCAGATTTGCAACCTAGGTATCATTCTTAACTCCTTTCTCTCACCACCACCTCCAAACAATCCTATGACTTCTCCCTTTGTAACATCTCTCATACAGATCTTCTCTCTGACATTGCAATCACCCTGGTTTAGACCCTCAAAACTTCATGCCTGGGCTATAGCAATAACATATTACTTCCAGCTTCAAATATAGAGTAGCTAGTTGGCTCAGTGAATAGAGCACTGCCAAGCCTAGAGTAAGGAATACCTGAGTTCAAATGTGGCCTGAGACACTTAGTAGTTATGTGACCCACATAGTTACTTAAGTGCTGTGTCTCCTATTAAACAGTGAGGTCCTTGAGAGCAGCCATTGCTTTTTGCCTTTCTTTGCATCCCCAGCACTTAGCCCAACGCCTAGCACAAAATAGGCCCTTAATTACTGCTAGTTGACTGACTGACTGACTGACTGACTGACCTATTAATGCCTTTTTTTTATCCCAACATTGAATCTGAACTAACCGTATTGGTTTGAATCAGACTCACTGATAACAACTCTCCCCAGGCTTTTCCAGCAGAGATAAGTTGCAATTAATTAATGCTCTCTTCCTCACAATCCATTTTCTTTCTTTGAGTAATATTCACTTGTTACTTCCATTTCCAAGAAAGGCTAATTTAATCCATCTCTTTCCTTGGTCTTTTTTGCCTTCTAGGACAGTATAAAAATTTAATCTATTCATGAACTTTGTGCTTAAATAGTTCTTTCTTTATTCTTTTTAATATTCTCATATAATGTAAGACTTTTCAAAGTTGAAAGCCTGGCTTTCTGCTCAACCTAACATAGCTAAGAGTGCTATTATGGATCTCTCCTCTGAATCCCTTCTCTATATCTTTGTTTGAAGAATCTTTTCCTGAGATGTTTTATTCTTCCAAATTTAAAAAAAAAAAAAAAGATAGGAGGAAACACAGTCTTCCATTTATACCACCTGTCATCTCTGGGACCAACAAATACATCCAACAAATACATCCTTCTCCTGTACCTTTGTCGCCCCATCCATCTGAGTGCTCAAAAGTAAGTCCTCCACCAAATGCACAGTGAGATATTCATGGCAGGACTTGATTTTCACTTCCCCTCCCCCCTTCCCTTTGAATTTTCTACAACATAGTGTTCTTTCCTGGCTACCTAGATAGGGCAAGAGACTAAACGAAAGAAATTCTGAGAAATGCAAATTAAGACAACTCTGAGGTACCACTACACACCTGTCAGATTGGCTAAAATGACAGGAAATGATAATGACAAATGTTGGCGGGGATGTGGGAAAATTGGGACACTGATACATTGTTGGTCTATCTGTGAACGGATCCAACCATTCTGGAGAGCAATTTGGAACTATGCTTAAAAAGTTATCAAACTGTGCATACCCTTTGACCCAGCAGTGTTTCTATTGGGCTTATATCCCAAAAAGATCTTAAAGGAAGGAAAGGGATGCACATGTGCAAGAATGTTTGTGGCAGCCCTTTTTGTAGTGGCTAGAAACTGGAAGCTGAATGAATGCCCATCAATTGAAGAATGGCTGAACATATTATGGCATATGAATATTATGGAATATTATTGTTCTATAAGAAATGACCAGCGGGATGATTTCAGACCAGCAGGATATGATGATCAATTCAGATGGACATGGCTCTCTTCAATAATGAAATGTTTCAAACCAGTTCCAATTGTTCAGTGAAGAAAGCCATATACACCCAGAGAGAGCAATATGAAATGTGGACCACAACATAACATTTTCATGCTCTCTATTGATGTTTGTTTGCATTGTGTTTCCTTTCTCTGATTTTTTTTTCTTGTAGATACGATTTTTCTTGCACAACAATGATAAGTGTGAAGATGTGTATACATATATTTGATTTGTTAAGTATTAACATGTAGTGGATTTCCTGCCATCTAAGGGAGGAGTGGGGACTAGGGTGGGAAAATTTGTAACAGAAAGCTTTGTAAGGGTCAATGTTGAAGAATTACCCATACATATGTTTTGCAAATAAAAAGCTTTAATTAAAAACAAAATAAAATAAAATAAATAAAAGGAATTCTTCATTTCTGTCACTTTTTAAGACAGTATCAAACTCAAATAGAAATGGAGACTACTAATCCACACATAAGGATTTCTTCTGGGCAGAATATTGACAGTTTTAAAATATAACTATGTTTTATTGTGTTTTTATTTATTTTATTTTTTATTATACATATGTGGATACATATATGTTAATAGTAATTTGTTTTCCCAATTATATGTAAAGAGAGTTTTCAACATCCATTTTTGTAAGAGTCTTGAGTTCCAAATTTTTTTCTCCCTCCCTCTCTTACCTCCCTCCTCCCCAAGACAGCAATCAATCTGATAGAACATGGACTCTCATTTTAAACAAATTTCCATGTTACTCATGTTGTATTTTCTTAAATATTTCCTAATTATATTTTAATCTGGTTAGGCCTTGTCAGGCTATGTATTTGCTAACTTCTACTTTATGGCATGGCAATATACCATTGGATCAATATACTATTTTTCAGTCTGTCTCTAAGTTGTGTTTTGTGTTTTATCAGGAATCATTAAAATGGCTCTGCATAAAGGTCTTATCTTGATTTCAGTAATCTCCTTGGGGCAAAGTTCCTGCAAATGGGATCTCTGAGTCAAAGGATATATACATTTAGCAATTTTTCTTGGGTAATCCAGTTTCTACCCAAACCTGGAGCATTTTTGCTTTTTGTGCTTATGGTGGGAAAATGACTCTTGGGTTTGTTTGAATCTTTCTCCATATGCCTTATTGGTATTAAAATTGTTCTGCTCTGTGAACGGATCCAACCATTCTGGAGAGCAATTTGGAGCTATGCTCAAAGTTATCAAACTGTGCATACCCTTTGATCCAGCAGTGTTTCTATTGGGCTTATATCCCAAAGAGATCTTAAAGGAGGGAAAGGGACCCACATGTGCAGGAATGTTTGTGGCAGCCCTTTTTATAGTGGCTAGAAACTGGAAACTGAATGCATGCCCATCAATTGGAGAATAGCTGAATAAACTATGGTATATGAATGTCATGGAATATTATTTCTCTGTAAGAAACGACCAGCAGGACGATTTCAGAGAGGCCTGGAGAGACTTTTTTGAACTGATGCTGAGTGAAATGAGCAGAACCAGGAGATCATTATACACAGCAACAACAATATTACATGATGATCAACTCTGATGGACATGGCTCTCTGCAACAAAGAAATGTCTCAAACCGTTCCAATTGTTCAGTGAAGAAAGCCATATACACCCAGAGAGAGGTATATGAAATGTGGACCACAACATAACATTTTCATGTTCTCTATTGATGTTTGCTTGCATTGTGTTTCCTTTCTCTGATTTTTTTTTCTTGTAGATAGGATTTTTCTTGCACAACAACTTGTCAAGTATTTTAACATTATTAACATGTAGTGGACTTCCTGCCATCTAGGGGAGGGGAGGAGACTGTGGGGTAAAATTTGTAACGAAAAGCTCTGTAAAGTTCAATGCTGAAGAACTACCCATACTTATGTTATGCAAATAAAAAGCTTTAATTAAAAAAAATTGTTCTGCTTTGCCTCTTTGGCTAGCCTTGGAGAAATGTCCTAGATCAGCAGAGACCATGCCCTTCTAATCAGGATGAAACTATTCTGTGCTCATAAGTAACTCTCACCTCTTTAATTTCGATGGTGGCTTCTGAATCTGCAAAGTGAAGACAGTCTTGGACAAGTCTGCCATATAGCTCACCCTCTGCTTTTTTTAAGTTCCACTAAGCCTCTGCCACAAAGATCCTCTATTTTGGTATGAAGTCAGGAAGTTTTTCTTTTTCATACTGTATGGTAAGATCACTAAAGTGCTTATTGTAATATCCTGTTTTCACCATACTGAGTCTTCTAAACAATCCAGGTAGCCCCGTTCTACCTGATCTCACATCTGTGCTTTTCCAGGGATAGAAGCTGCCCTCTCATGCTCTGCCAATCTTATTTCCATTTCTGATTCAGTAGCACTTCATTATTTTAGTTCTTCTGAGATCTTTACAATTCAACCTTCACACTTATTTCCTATTGGGGGAGACAGCTTTGGGCCTAAATTAACCACAGTATAACCACACAAAAGGAAAGGCTCAGTCCCAATTTATAGGTACAATTGTGCTTCTGTACTCATTCAAAACATTCTGTTTCTCTGTATGAAATTGTCTTCTCTGGATCAGTGCTCATGTTTTGAAGATTTGATGTGACCCAAATACTTTACAGAAACTGCAAAATTAGCACTTGTCAATTGCCAATTTCAGACCTTGTGTTCTTCCAGCATCTTAGGCACACTAACACTTCCAAGTAATTCATGTCACCAATTACTTTTCTTCTTTATCTGCTGCTGAAAAGTGGTTGGTGGCCCTAAAGATGCCTTCAAATATATGTGTGGGCTGGAAAAATCCAGCTAGACAGATGAAAGAGTCTTTTCTTATCTTCCTCAAATCCAGGAATCTGGTAATATCCTCTATGCAAGTAATTATAAAACTGAAAACCACTGCTGTACTAATGGTATATTGTACTGGTTCGCTTTTGTTCTTTTGTTCAGTCTGTTAATCTGCATATATCCATACTTTCTTTCTTTCTTAGGTATGACTATGGGAGATGCATAAGGGCAGCTTGATTCTGTGATAATGCATTTATTTCAGATGGTAACTGTGGTCTTCCATCATCAGTTGAGGAATTCTAGATTCTCTGAATGGTCAAGAATCATTGACAAGCATCAGCCTGAAACTACACTTCCATTCCTGTGGTACTGGGGACTTTCTAAAGTCAAATACCCTAAAACAGTCAGTGCTCCTGTTGTGCTTGCTGCCATGTGTCCTCATAAGCCTCTGCTTGGTCTGTAAGGATGGTTAAAATGAACTTACTTATCAAAAGGAAATGTTTTTCACTTCTTGAGTGGCATGTGGGAATGAGTTTAAGGTGCAACACACAGAATTCAGATCACTGATTCCAACTTTTCTTGCCATATACTGCTAGAATTTTGAAAAGGATAACATTAGTTCCAATCAATGCTGATCTTCCAGTGAGTATAGGCAGACATAGACATATCAGAACTATAGTATATAATTTCCTGTTGACTCCAACAACTTCCTTAGGAAATCTTACCCTAATGCAGGGATGGGGAACCTCCAACCAAAGAGCATTTGCTAAGGTAACCATAGGCAATGATGAGCTAAAAGCTAGGTACAACAACCTCCCACTACTTGAGTTCTATAAACTGATAATTTTGCAAAGACCACAAATGATGTTATAATTATTTAAATGGCCCTTGCCAAAAAAAGGTTCCCCACCCCTGCCTTAATATATCCTAGATATGGATAATTTGGTGTTTTGTTTTGTTTTTTGATGCACCAAGTCTAATGCCTGTCAAATACTTTAAAGGTATTTTTCTCAAATATTTAATCATAAAATATTAGAAAAGGTAAAAATTAAATTTCAGAACAATTAAAGTAATTCACCACTCCACAAGCAGTGAATTAGCACACCTGTCTTTCAAAGCACTTCTAAAAATGGCTTTTCCCATATCAGCTAATTTAGTGGAGATAGGGTTGATGCTCTGGATTTGTTTTTCTTTTTAATTCACATTTCTTGGTGATTAGTGTATTATAGCATTATCATGTTATATATATATATGTATATATATATATGTATACAAATACATATATATGTATGTGTGTATATATATTTATATATATGTATATGTGTATATATGTATATATATACAAATAACATATATATATATATGTATATATATATATATATATATCATAGCATTATCATACTCAGCTTTCACCAAGGAGTTCAGGATGCATGAAGGAGATAGATACTTGGAGGCTCAGGTATAAATTTCCTAGCTTCCTCTTTCTTAATCCCTCCCTTGGGGAGTTTGGCTCTAATTTTGAGACTGGTGGAGAGCTGATTTTAACAGATAAACTTGCTGTCCCCATCCATTGGGCATATGTAAGGGAGAGGAGCTATATGGGAAATAAGGAAAGGGAAATAGCAGAGGCATTGTACCATGATGAATGGACACAAAGGCCTGGATCCAACAAAATGTGGACAAACTATGTGAAGTGTTGTAGAGCTTTGTCCTCTCTCTCATAGTCAGTCTACTGTTTGTTCTCTAGTGCTATGGCTCTAGTTCTTACTGGCTGTGTTTTACATACATACATACACACACACCCCACATTGTTAGGGTCCTTGACTACTGTGACAGGTCCATTTAAACATTTAATATCTATTAGCTTTTACATTGGAATGTTTACTTCAAAAATGTAGCAAGAAAAAAATGCAATTGTATCCCTAAATAACTCTTCCCTATACTGCCTGGTTATCAAAAATCATCAATTAGCCCAGTTGTTACATAACATTGCTCACTAAATTCAAGTCCAAATCTTGCCTGATTATCAGGTGAGTCCTGATAGGCTGGAATCCCAAAGGTCACTCCTAAAGATTATTCCTTGTACATTGGATTCCAACTCCTGAATTCCTGGCTTGCTTTCCTTACATTTGAAACTCCCAAGCCTGGAGACTCTAATCCCAACAGTACAAAAAAGGACAAAAGACCAAGAACTAATTCCTCAGGGCCATATCCTACCAGTAGTTTTATGGGGGAATTAGATCATAAATAAACATTGTTCAAGGCTGGTGTCCATATATTCTCAAGTCTGAATTGCCTCTGCAGAGAGTAGAATGAGAACCAAGGGCAATGCCTATATTATCAACAAACTAGCATTTAGGAGTAGCAAACAAATTCTGGAACAACCACAGCTAGGCAATTTCTCCTGCTCTCTTCAAGAAAAGTGTCAGGTTAGGGTTGCTTGTATCTAATTGCCAGCTCTCAAATATCTCTGGTCTAGGGATATGATAAGTTCAGAGAAAAAAAAACCTACTTGCCTGTTTACCCACAAGGAAGAGGGGTAGCCCTTAGATTACACTCACTTGCTTAAACCCCTTCCTTCCAAGTGTTACACAAAAGATCATTTTAAAAAATATATCAAATAGCAAGTAAACAAGTTTATCTAACTGAAACTGCAAACAGAAACCTGAGAAATTTTTCAGATTAGATTGTACACAAGAAAGAATAAACTTCATTTGAAAGCAAGATAAAATCTTGGTTTTTAGTCACATTGTGATCACCCTCCAGAAGAGACATAGCATTTTAGAATAACATAGAAAACCCTGAGTGTATTTTGTCCTGTATCTTGTACTCTTCCCCGTGACAGCAGCAAGGGAGCAGGGACTATACCTGCTAAAGGAAGAAATAAGTTGATAGAGCACTGGCTCTGAAGTCAGGAGGACTTGAGTTCAAATTTGACTTCAGACATTAAGACTTACTAGCTGTATGATCTGGGCAAGTCATTTAACCCCAAAGTTAAGGGGAAGGAAGATAAGGAGAAGGAAAAGGAAGAGGAGGAGAAGGGAGAAGGAGAGGAGGAGGAAGAAGAAAAGGAAGAGAAGGGGAGGAGGAAGATGAAGAAAAGGAGGAGAAAAGAAAAAGAGGAGGAGAGAAGAGTAGGAAAAGGAAGAAGAGGAGAAAGAGGGGAAAAGAAGAAGAAGAAGAAGAAGAAGAAAAGGAAAAAGAAGAAGAGGAAGAAGAAAGAAGGTTCTTTTTCAGGGCTGTATCTACTGTGCAACAAAGTAAGGTGTTCTCTAGCTTATGATGAAAGGTAGAGGAATGGTCTGGCATTTTCCCATACACTCCTGCTGCCAGTTCTACATGGAGGATGGACTTCATTAGTCAAACTTCCACTTTATAAATGAAGAAACAGAAGTTGATTGATTTATCCAGGGTCACATATCTTATGAGGCTTTAAACTCAGATCTTCTTGCCTCTCATATTTAATATACTACCTACCTATCTCATTAAAAAAAAAAAAGTCAGTGAAAGATACTAGATAAACAAGAACTAGAAAAAAACACAATAATCAAGTGTTTGATAAAATTAACAATATAAATAACCAGAGTAAAGACTTCCTATTCAACAAGAACTGAAAAAAATTGAAAAACTAGAAATTTGGTTTCTACTTGTTCTTTATAATATACTATCATAAGTTCTAAATGTACAAGCAGATTTAACATGAAAAGTATCAATAACATCAGAAAACAAGACATGGAAGAATAGAAGAAGATAGCCTTCATAACTATTGTTATGAAGAAAATTCATATGACAAAGCAGAAAATAATCACATAAATTTAAAAGTTTTTGCACAGACAAAATCAAACACCTCAAATAAAAAAAGAAGCAATCAACAGGCAAAAAAAAAATCTTTTATCAAGCATCCTGATAAAAATATGACATTTAAGACATATAGGAAAGTGACACAAATGAATAAGGACAAGCAAAAGTCATTCCCCAGTCAAAGAGATGGATGGTTTTTAAATACAAAATGCAAAGTATAAAAAGCTATGTAAAAAAAAAAAATCTTCGAATCACTACAAATAAGAGAGTTGTAATTAAAACAAATTTATACCAATCAAATTGGAAAAAATGAAATTTTGAAAGCAATGTGGAAAAACAGGCATACTGATACAGCTTGTAAATTGATTCAACCATCCTAAAAATTAGTTTAGAATCATTGTTCTTTAAGTTTCCAAACTAAACCACAAGTAGAGATATATCCCAAAGAGACCAATGATAGAAAGGACCCATTGCAACACTTTTTAGTGGAAAGAAGCTTCTTGACTGAATGGCTGGACAAATTGTGGTTTTTCATTATTTTACTGGAGAGGCAGGGATAAGATCTGTAATTTCACTGGTCTAAGGAACTCACTAGTAAAGCAACTCTCTTAATCAATGTAGATGACACCTTCTCTGGAATTTCAGTCTTACAGAGTTATACACTATACAAAGAAGTGACTTATTCATTCATAGTGCCAGTATGTCAAAGATAGTATTTGAAATAACTCATTCTGGCTTTGAGATCAGCTTTCTATCCACTAAGCCATACTGCCCTTCATATATAAATATATATATTTGCTTTTTGCTGAGGCAATTGGGGTTAAGTGACTTGCCCAGGGTCACACAGCTAGGGAATGTTAAGTGTCTAGATCAGATTTGAATTCAGGTCCTTCCTGACTTCAGGGCTAATGCTCTATCCAGTGTGCCACCTAGCTGCCCCCCATATATAAGTATTTATATGAAATGATGCAAAGCAAAGAAAACTAAAACAAGATTAAAATATATAAATTAAGATGGCACTATAAGACAATAGAATTTGGGTCAAATAAAATGAGAGATTTTGGTTCCCAATGTGTGGAGTATAACAAAATGGCAGTTATGGACTATATATTGAATGACTTTGATTAATATTGGGAGGGAGGAAGGTTTTAAGAAATGATTGTGACATAAAAAACTAAATGCATTCATTAAAGACATTTTAAAGTCTTTATGAGAATGCCCTATACGCACATTGAGAGTATGTTTGATGAAAATATGAGAAGGAAACAGTCAGGATTGCATAAGCTGTTTTGGAAGGTCTGATCCTTTTTGTTTTATAAATTCAACTTTATTTTTATTTTCCATTTCAATTCTGTCCTTTCAACTTTCTCTTCTCCACACAGAAAACAAAAGGAAACAAATTACAAATATGTATAGTCCAAAAAAATTTCTACCTTGACTATGTCCAACATATATATGTACACATTCATATGTATGTACACATAAATATGCATTTTATGTATCACTTCTTGGGTTTTTATTGCCTATCTGGAGATAGGTAGCATATTTTATCAAGAAGCCTCTGGAACTGTGGTTGGTCATTGTGTTAATTAGAATTCTTAAGCCTTTCAAAATCATTTATCTTTTCAATATTATTCAATAATATTCAATATTATTACAATTGTAGAAATTGTTTCCCTGGATACCCACTTCACTTTGCATAGAAGTCTTTCAAGGCCATCCCTTTCATCATTTCAGAATCTCACTATAGAAAGTTACAGTGGTAACAGGGAAAATCAAAACAAACTCAAAAAAAAAAAAAAATCAAAATTGCTACGTTCAAAGCTGCAAAGGAAAGTATGGATTGGTCCCAGGCCCAGAAAGAATTTATGGAAATATTCAAAAAGGATTTCAAAAATTAAATACATAAAAGAAATAGAGGAAAAATTCAGAAAGGAAAAAGACAATCATGAAAAAAAAAAAGAGTCAACAGCTTAGTAAAGGAAGCAGTAAAACAAAGTACTAACAAAATAACACCTTAAAAAACAGAACAGGCCAAATTACAAAAGAGACACAAAAATCTACTGAGTAGAATGCTTTAAAAGCAAAATTGGTCAAATGAAAAAAAGAGGTACAAAAACTCAATTGGGAAAATACTTAAAATTTAGAACTGAATAAATGGAAGGTAATGACTCCATGAGAAATCAAGAAACAATAAAACAAATGAAAGAAATAGAAAAAAATATCTAAAAAATAGAAATATCTTATTGGAAAAACAACTGACTTGGAAAATAGATCCACAAGAGATAATTTAAAAAATTATTGGACTAGGGGCAGCTAGATGACATAGTGGATCGAACACTGGCCTTGAAGTAAGGAGGACCTGAGTACAAATCCAGCTTAAGATATTTACTACTTCTTAGCTGTATGATCCTGGGGTTAAGTGACACTTAACCCAATTGTCTCAGAAAAAAAAAAAACAAGCAAAAAAAAAAAGCCTAGACATCATATTTCAGGATATTATTAAGGAAAATTGCTCTGATATTCTAGAACTAGAGGGTAAAATAGAAATTAAAAAAATCCATTGATCATTTCTTAAAGGAGATATCTAAATGAAAACATCCAGGGATATTATTGCCAAATTCCAGAACTCCCAGATCAAGTAAAAATATTGTAAATAGAAAGAAAGAATTCAATCATGGAGCAAGAATTAGGATCACCA
Source organism: Myrmecobius fasciatus (assembly GCA_023553655.1). NCBI lineage: Eukaryota > Metazoa > Chordata > Mammalia > Dasyuromorphia > Myrmecobiidae > Myrmecobius > Myrmecobius fasciatus. The sequence goes on along the minus strand of JAJPUD010001413.1, from coordinate 353,448 downwards.
TTGTACACGGCAATAACAATACTATATGATGATCAATTCTGATGGACATGGCTCTCTTCAACAATGAAATGTTTCAAACCAGTTCCAATTGTTCAGTGAAGAAAGCCATATACACCCAGAGAGAGGGATATGAAATGTGGACCACAACATAACATTTCCATGCTCTCTATTGATATTTGCTTGCATTGTGTTTCCTTTCTCAGATTTTTTTTTCTTGTAGATACGATTTTTCTTGCACAACAATGATAAGTGTGGAAATATGTATACATATTTTGTCTTGTCAAGTATTTTGACATAATTAACATGTAGTGGATTTCCTGCCATCTGGGGAGGAGAGGGGACTAGGGGGAAAAAATTTGTAACAGAAAGCTTTTTAAGGATTAATGTTGAAGAATTATCCATATATATGTTTTGCAAATAAAAAGTTTTAATTAAATAAAAATAAATAGCACCTTAAAAAAAAAGAATCAGGATCACACAGGATTTAGAAGTAATAACTGCACACGTATAATCTATATCTATATCAAATTTCCTGCCCTCTCAAGGAGAGAGGAAGGGAAGAAAGGAGGGAAAGAATTTGGAAATATAACTTAAAATATTAATTGTTTTTACATGTAGCTGGAGGGAAATAAAATATTAAATAAACATATTTTTAAAAAGGGGGGGGGAGAGACACACAAGAAATGGTTTGGTCATAAGAACTAATAACTGAAAACCTCAATATACCTGAAAAATGCCTGGAAGAAACAAAGGAAGAGATTATAAATGAAATGAAAGATATGGAGGAAAAACTTAGAAAGAGAAATAGTAGCTTAAGACAGGAGGTTTGAAATCTTATTCAAGAAATTAATTCCCTGAAAATTAAAATGTATCCCAAAAGATCAATGACAACAAAGAATGTAACAAATCCAAAAGATTTTTAAAATAGAGGAAAATGTAAGACAATTTTTTAGGGGATGGGGGAGGGGAAGGAAACTCACTTGGATAATTTAAGCCCACCTTGAAAATGGGGGGGGGAGGAATTAAAATTTTTAGTAACCCAAGTTCAAAGAAAAGAGCAAGTGGTGGGCTTAAGTAGACTATAAGCATATTTATAATAATGCTCAAGAAACACTGTAAGGGATAATATCACAGAAATATATGATAAGAAAAAGTAGACTGTGTAGTCGGGTATTGACTGCTGCTTTGGTACACATGAACTATAAAAAGACTCAGAAAAACACCATTTTGGTTGAATCCTCTATGGAGATTTTATGGAACAATATGAATAAGGGTCAGATAAGATGAGAAGGCATGCATATAGTCTAATCTATACCATTATCCATATAGATATGATCATGGATGTATTAAAGCAACAAAATACTATTTTATTTTTTAAAGCTTTTTATTTTCAAAACATATGCACAGATAATTTGACATTGACCCTTCCATAGCCTTGTGTTTCAGATTTTCTTCTCCTTCCCCCCATCCCCTCCTCTAGATGGCAAGCAATCCAATATATGTTAAAATATATGTTAAATCTAATATGTATATTTATACAATTCTCTTACTGCACAAGAAAAATCAGATCAAAAAAAAAAAAAGAAAGAAAACAAATGAGTAAGAAAACAAAATGCAAGAGAACAACAACAAAGAGTGAGAATGTTATGTTGTGATCCACATTCACTTCCTACAGTCTTCTTGTCCTGTATAATGATCTCCTGGTTCTACTCATTTCACTTAGCATCAGTTCATGTAAATCTCTCCAGGCCTCTCTGAAATCATTCTCCTGACTGTGAATGGATCCAACCATTCTGGAGAGCAATTTGGAGCTATGCCCAAAAAGTTATCAAACTGTGCATACCCTTTGACCCAGCAGTGTTTCTATTGGGCCTATATCCCAAAGAGATCTTAAAGGAAGGAAAGGACTCCACATGTTCAAGAATGTTTGTGGCAGCCCTTTTTGTAGTGGCTAGAAACTGGAAACTGAATGGACGCCCATCAATTGGAGAGTGGCTGAATAAATTATGGTATATGAATGTTATGGAATACTATTGTTCTGTGAGAAACGATCAGCAGGATGATTTCAGAGAGGTCTGGAGAGACTTGCATGAACTGATGCTAAGTGAAATGAGCAGAACCAGGAGATCATTATACACGGCAACAGCAATACTATATGACGATCATTTCTGATGGACATGGCTCTCTTCAACAATGAAATGTCTCAAACCAGTTCCAATTGTTCACTGAAGAAAGCCATATACACCCAGAGAGAGGGATGTGAAATATGGACCACAACATAACATTGTCATGCTCTCTATCGATGTTTGCTTGCATTGTGTTTCCTTGCTCTGATTTTTTTTCTTGTAGATACGATTTTTCTTGCACAACAATAAGTGTGGAAATATGTATACATATATTCGATCTGTCAAGTATTTTAACATAATTAACATGTAGTGGATATCTTGCCATCTAGGGGAGGGATAGGGAGTAGGGAGGGAAAATTTGTGACAGAAAGCTTTGTAAAGATCAATGTTGAAGAATTACCCATACATATGTTTTGCAAATAAAAAGCTTTAATTAAAAAAAAAAATAAAGGGGCAGCTAGGTGGCGAAGTGGATAGAGCACTAACCCTGAAGTCAGTAAGTTCAAATCTCGCCTCAGATACTTAACACATCCTAGCTGTGTGGCCTTGGGCAAGTCACTTAACCCCAATTGACTCAGCAAAAAAAATTAAAAAATAAAAAATAAATCATTCTCCTGATCATTTCTTATAGAACAATAATATTCCATAACATTCATATACCATAATTTATTCAGCCATTCTCCAATTGATGGGCATCCACTCAGCTTCCAGTTTCTAGCCACTACAAAAAGGGCTGCCACAAACATTCTTGCACATGTGGGGCCCTTTCCTTCCTTTAAGATCTCTTTGGGATATAGGCCCAGTAAAAACACTTCTGGATCAAAGGGCACAGTTTGGTAACTTTTTGAGCATAGTTCCAAAATGCTCTCCAGAATGGCTGGATCCATTCACAGTTCCACCAACAATGTATTAATGTCCCAGTCTTCCCACATCACCTCTAACATTCATTATTATCTTTTTTTGTCATCTTAGCCAATCTGACAGGTGTGTAGTGGTATTTCAGAGTTGTCTTAATTTGCATCTCTCTGATCAACAGTGATTTAAAGCACCTTCTCATATGATTAGAAATGATTTTAATTTCTTCATCTGAAAATTCTCTTCATATCCTTTGACCATTTATCAATTGGAGAATGGCTGAAATTCTTATAAATTTAGTCAATTCTCTCTATATATTAGAAATGAGGGAAGGCAAAATACTGCTTGAAACAATCCACCGATCACTTCCTGAAAGAAACCCAAAAATTAAATTCCCCAGAAATATCGTGGCTAAATTCCAGAACTATCACACCAAGGAAAAGATATTACTAGAAGCCATAAAGAAACAATTTAAATATCGGGGAGCCACAATTAGGATCACACAGGACCTAGCAGCTTCTACTTTGAAGGATCAAAGGGCCTGGAATCAGACATTCCGAAGGGCAAAGGAACTTGGATTACAGCCAAGAATAAGTTACCCAGCTAGAATGAGCATTATCTTCCAGGGAAGAAGATGGTCATTCAATGATATAGGAGAATTTCACCTATTTCTACTGAAAAGACCAGAACTGAACAAAAAATTTGATCTACAAACACAGAACACAAGAGAAACATAAAAAGGTAACAAGAAAAAAAAAACTCTTGAGAACTATATTTATGTTATAGATACTTATACAATGAGGGTTGATTTTATGAATCTATTATTACATTATGATTATGATATGATTACTGTGATTTTATGATTATTATGATATGATTACTGTGATTTTATGATTATTATTATATGATTACTGTGATTTTATGATTATTATGATATGATAAACTGAAAAAGAAATTAGAGGTAGAAAAGGGATAACACTGGAAGAAGAGGAAAAGGAGGAAAAATAAGGGAAATTACATCACATGCAGAGGCAAAGAAAACCTATAATGATTGAGGGGAAAAAAGGAAGGGGAATGAGAATTGGGTTAATCTCCATCTCATCAGATTTGGCTCTGAGGGAATAATAGACGTACTTATAAGGAAACAGGAGGGAAAGGGGGAAAAAAGGGGTGGGTGGGGCTCTAAAGGGGAAGGATTGTTTGAGGGAAGTGGTTATCAAAAGCAAAATAGTAGGAAGGAGGGAAAGGGGATAAGAAAGAGAAAAGCATAAGCTAGGGTAAATAAGATGGCAGGAAATACAGAATTAGTTATTTTAACTGTGAATGTGAATGGAATGAACTCTCCCTTAAAGCAGAAGCAGATAGCAGACTGGATTAAAAACCAGAATCCAACAATATGTTGTATACAAGAAACACGTCTAAAACATAGAGATACATACAGGGTGAAGGTAAAAGGCTGGAGCAGAATCTATTATGCTTCAGGTGAACAAAAAAAAGCAGAGGTAGCAATCCTGATCTCAGACCAAGTTAAAGCAAAGATAGACTTCATTAAAAGAGACAAAGAAGGAAATTATATCTTCCTAAAGGGTACCATAGATAATGAAGCAATATCAATACTAAACATATATGCCCCAAGTGGTATAGCATGGAAATTCCTAGAGGAAAAGTTCAGAGAGATGCAAGAAGAAATAGACAGCAAAACTATAATAGTGGGGGATCTCAACCTCCCTCTCTCAGAACTTGATAAATCAAACCACAAAATAAATAAGAAAGAAGTTAAGGAGGTAAACAAAATGTTAGAAAAGTTAGGTATGATAGATCTTTGGAAGAAACTAAATGGAGACAGAAAGGAGTTTACTTTTTTCTCAGCAGTCCATGGAACTTATACAAAAATTGACCATGTGTTAGGACACAAAAACCTCAAAATCAAATGCAGAAAGGCAGAAATAATAAATGTATTTTTTTCAGATCATGACGGAATAAAAGTCACATGCAATATAAGGCTAGGAGAAAATAGACCAAAAACCAATTGGAAACTAAATAATTTTATCCTAAAGAATGAGTGGGTGAAACAGCAAATTACAGACACAATTACTAATTTCATCCAAGAGAATGACAATAATGAGACAACATACCAAAATTTGTGGGATATAGCCAAAGCGGTAATAAGGGGAAATTTTATATCTCTAGATGCTTATTTGCATAAAATAGAGAAAGAGAAAATCAATGAATTGGGCTTGCAACTAAAAAAGCTAGAGAAAGAACAAATTAAAAACCCCCAATCAAATACCAAACTTGAAATCCTAAAAATAAAAGGAGAGATTAGTAAAACTGAAAGTAAAAAAAACTATTGAATTAATAAATAAAACTATAAGTTGGTTTTATGAAAAAACCGATAAAATAGATAAACCTCTAGTTAATTTAATTAGAAAAAGGAAAGAGGAAAATCAAATTGTTAGTCTCAAAAATGAAAACGGAGAACTTTCCACCAATGAAGAGGAAATCAGAGCAACAATCAGGAGTTACTTTGCCCAACTTTATGCCAATAAATTTGATAACCTAAGTGAAATGGAGGAATATCTACAAAAATATAGATTGCCCAGATTAACAGAAGAGGAAATAAATTACTTAAATAGTCCCATTTTAGAAAAAGAAATAGAACAAGTCATTAATCAACTCCCTAAGAAAAAATCCCCAGGACCAGATGGATTTACATGTGAATTCTACCAAACATTTAAAGAACAATTAACTCCAATATTATATAAACTATTCGAAAAAATAGGGAATGAAGGACTCCTACCAAACTCCTTTTATGATACAGACACGGTACTGATACCTAAACCAGGTAAAACAAAAACAGAGAAAGAAAATTATAGACCAAATCTCCTTAATGAATATTGATGCAAAAATCTTAAATAAAATATTAGCAAAGAGATTACAGAAAATCATTCCCAGAATAATACACCATGACCAAGTAGGATTTATACCAGGAATGCAGGGATGGTTCAAAATTAAGAAAACTATTAACATAATTGACTATATTAATAACCAAATTAACAAAAAACATATGATAATCTCAATAGATGCAGAAAAAGCATTTGATAAAATCCAACATCCATTCCTATTAAAAACACTA
>JAJPUD010001413.1:329698-342331 GCA_023553655.1 Myrmecobius fasciatus | reverse complement strand
AGACTATATGATGATCAATTTTGATGGACATGGTTCTCTTCAACAATCATGTGATTCAAACCAGTTGTTCTTCGATGAAGATAGTCATATACATCCAGAGAGAGGCCTGTGGGAACTGAGAGTGAACCACAACACAGCATTTTAACGCTTCTATGAATATTTCCATGCATTTTGTTTTCCTTCTTAGGTTGTTTTTTTCTTCTTCTCTTTCTAGATCTGATGTTTCTTGTGCAGTAAGATAACTGTATAGATATGTATACATGTATTGTATTTGTCATATAATTTATCCTATTTAGCATGTATTAGATTACCTGTCATCTAGGGGTGAAGGGTGGGGGGAAGGAGGGGAAAAGCCTGGGGAAAAAAAAGTTTTTGCAAAGGTCAATGTAGAAAAATCACTCATATGTTTTGTAAATAAAAAGCTTTATTAAAAGAAAAAAAATTAAAAAAAAAAAAAAGAAAAGAAATGAGGCCTAATAAAGTACTATTTTAGAAGGTGGAGTCTTTTGTCTTGACCCAATGTTTCTCCGAGTACAAAAATTTGCCTTCTTTCAATTCTTGCATTACTACTTCTATGACTTTTTTGTGCTTCAGGCTTTACTTAGGCTGGGCTCGTGGTTTGGGCTGAGAATTAAAATAATATGAGACCCTCAAACCGGCTCCCCTCATCTCTATAAAAAACAAAAAAAAAATCACCTATGGTCAGCAGGGAGTACTGGTTCAGATGGATGTAATAATTCACACAATAATGGTTATCTGTCTCAACAATTCAAGATCTAGCTTTCCAAATCAATCAAGTTTCCCAGATGACTTCCCTGTTTTTTTTTTTTTAAGGGAAAAACTATCAAAACATCTATGAAGACCCTCATATTTATTGCTCCTACATACCCCTCCCCTTGGTGTGAATGTTCTAAAGTTCTTTTAGAAAAACGTCCATCATTTAAGTGGCTCTAGGGGTGCTACTTGACAACTCTAACCTCTGAGATTTAAGAAGCCTAACATAAGCAACCCTGAAGGAGTTTATTTTTTTTCTCAATAGTATTTTATTTTTCCAAATACATGTAAAGATAGTTTTCAACATTCATTTTGTAAGACTTTGTGTTCCAAAATTTTCTCCCTCTTTCTCTTACTTCCCCCTTCCCCAAGACAGCAAGCAATCTAATATAGGCTAAATATGTGCAATATGAAAATGTCTAGAGCAAGTTGTTTTAAAGATAACTAAAAAAAAAAAAAAAGCAGCAACCAGTTTAATGGTCTCCTGAAGGAGCATAGTTACCAGGGTGACTGAATATGAAGGATAATGCAAACTAGAAATCCCAGACTTTTCATCCTCCCTTCTGCAGGACCAAATACCAAGAGTTCCATGTAGTAGTTAATGTTTGAAGGCAGTTAAGAGTAAGTAGATCTGCTGATACAAAGTAGTAACAATGAGCAAAAGAAGCCCCCAAGAGGGACAGCTAGGTAGTACAGTGGATAGAGCACCAGCCCTGAAGTCAGAAGGACCTGAGTTCAAATTTGGTCTCAGACACTTAACACTTACTAGCTATGATCCTGGGCAAGTTACTTAACCTCAATTGCCTAAGCAAAAAAAGGAGAAAAAAAAAAAAAACACCCAAGAGCATTTGGACCACAGCACAGATGATGATATTTTTGACACAGCCACCATTCTCCATTTCAGTTCCAAATTATCTTTAGTAAGGTTGCAAATCTTATTCTCTTGCATATAGACTATCCTGCTTCTAGAGTCAATACTGTTGCTTTGCCCTGTATCACCACTAACTCAATGTTCTATAGCCCATCAATGAGAACCTCCTCTTCTCTATGAGTCCTATAGGGGAGAAGGTAAAACTAAATCTTGTCTCTTTAGAGGTCTACTCAGAGACTCAGGATTTCCAAGTCTGCTAAAATCTCCTTTCTTACAAATAATTACACATTCTATATCTATAAAAATTATACATAGACACTTTTATCTTCTCAGTGTTGTTAGAAAATAAGGAACTTCTCAAAAAAATTCCATCCTATGGCTCCTCAAGTCTTTTCTGGGAAGAAGCAGTTCAAACCATTGCCAATTAAGAGAGACCTAAATAATTTCCCCTGGATGTATGGAATTTTATGAAGGAACAGGTATCCCGAGTCCCAGTCTACTCTGTACAGGGCATAAAATAAAGAAAGGCAAGAGGCAGTCAACTATGTTCAAAAGACCAGGTCCAAGAAACCACTGGACCAAAGTGCTTGTATATTCCTAGGATGTTGCTGATTTATGGTGAATATGGCTTCTATGAGATGAAACACTTCTTGCTACTCTCCAGTTGCCAACCAACACCCCAAGATTCAGGCCTATAATGACAAAATTGTTGTTTTTCCATATTGGTCTTTCAGAGGTAAGTGCTCAAATTGGCCTAGGGAGCCCTATTAGGTAGAAATAGTTGCTTCATTTTTAGTTGTAGAATTATATACTATACTCACCATGGCAAAATCGGTGGTAGCTTGCACTCCCCAAACTCTATCATTTTTATAATGTCGCCAACCTATTTGTTAGTTCAACATAATGTATATGATATTTTATAGGTGCTGACATGCCTGACAAACAATTGCATGCAGAAAGAGGAATTTACAAAATGGGAAAGAGCTTTGGTGAACCAGAAAAAACACAGGATAGCTAAGTTTCTCAAAGATAAGAAACATTGGGGTAACAGAAGAAGAATGGGAAAAGAACTGAGACTAGAGGCTTCCTGCAGAGTTACAAACTATTATTGAATACTATCAGAAATACTACTTTCAAGATTCATGATGCTATTAGAGACTATACTCTTATTATTGCTTTTACCAAAGATGCTGCCCATTCTGCTAAGGGCCTGTGATATCTCCGGTATCTTTTAACAGATGCATCTGGAATCATCTGGATCCTCCCCATTCATTGTATTCCCCACTTGACTAAGTAGATTGAATCCTGGATTTTTCTTAGGGTGGCTCTCCCATCTCTTATCCTCATATAGGCCAGTCATTTTATCTCAAGCTTCTGCCAGCATTTTCTTGTTTGGTTCAGTGGACACAATATCATCACCATAATGCAAGGAAGCAGTACTCCCAAGAGTGAAGTCTGTTGGTGTATTTATCTTTCTTGTCAATCTCCTTTAGGACTGACCAGATTAAATTCTATCTGTTTGGGGGGAAATGCTTTTATTGAGGGGGTTTAGAATCTATTAATAGGAATTATATTAACATAAGGGTCCCGGCCACAGGTGCTATTCTGTCACATTTGGCCAACCAATCACTTAGTTTTCTTCATTGATCTTCCCTTACTTCAACTCCTGTAGCTACCAAAAACTATCTGATCCAATCCTACCAACTAATGCCAATTGTTGTGGGCCGGGTCTGACTCAGAACAGTCCAATTGAATGAGACAAATGACTCTTGTAGAACATTCAACACTTAACAAAAATAAGTTTGCTTAACAATAAAAAGAATACTGGTAAGAATACATTTGTTCAGGTAGATATAACCCTGCTTTGCTTCCAGAGTGAAATCTGTCTTGTCAGAATAGTGTTTGTTCACATGGATGTGATAACTCTTACAGCAATAGGACATCTGTCAAGACTAAGAAGGCACTGACCATTCAGAAGCTGACCTTTTATGCTCTGAGTGACCAGGAAGTTGGAACCCCGACCCCTGAACTAATCAAGTCTTGGGAACAGCTTCCCCACCTCTTAGGGAAACACTAGCATATATGACAGGGTCCCAAGTAGATATTGTTCTTATCACAGTCTCTTTCAGTGGAATTTTAAGTGATAACAGAAAGAGTAAGTCTAGATAATATGACTGTATTGCCACAAATCACAGCCAGTATTGAAGGCAGCAAATATCACTCAGTTACAAAACTGCAGTTCCTTGTCTCCTGATTGTTTCACTGATTTTATCAAAAAGCACCATAAGAATATCCTTTTTCAGGTTTTCTAGAACTTTGAAGGAAGCCTTAATATGTCTATATGGATGGAGACAAAATGAACCTCTGATTTTGTCAGATATTTTATAGAGCTGAATCTATAGTATCCATTCATTATTGTAAAAAAAGGGAAAGTATTCTCATTTTCATTTGAAAATTTATTGCCATCACTACATTCCTTTTTATTGAACAAATCAATTTGGTCTCTGTCAATTGTGAATACAGTACATTTTTCAGTTAAAAAAAAAAGAAAGAAAGAAAGAAAAGAAAAGAAAAGAATATACTTTTTCCCTCCCTGAGAATGTGGTTGTAGAAAGGGGTTGGAAACAAGCATAAAGGGGAGAAATGGGAACAAAATGTCATTCCTACTTCATATCTAACAAGAAGCTTCCTTCCATGGAAATTCTCTTCTTTTTTTAAAAAAATTAAATATTGTAAAATAATGTCATTGTAAATGTTGTCTGTCTTTTGACAAAGACAAAGCGAAATATGGGTTTACCTCTATTTTTTTTCCATCCTGTATTGATTTGTCTACCTTATTTACTGGAAAAGAATGCCTGAAGCAAATAAAGACCTCAACTTTACATTCTGTAGCAAGCTTAGTACATTGAAAAAGTTTATTCTAAGCTGTTTTTGCAGCAAGTTAGTTCATTTAGTTTTAGCACCATGATAATGAGGCCAAAAAAGATGCCTATGACTTCAACTCGGTATTATAGTCATAGCTGCATAGCTGTTCTTCCCAGACTGTTATGCAAATACATGCTTAATACTCATAAGGGGATGGGACAAGAATATGAACAGATTAGTGCAAATTTATCATCATTTCTGGAAAAAACTCAAAGTACGGGGCAGCTAGGTGGCGCAGTGGATAGAGCACCAGCCCTGAAGTCAGGAAGACCTGAGTTCAAATCTGGTCTCAGACACTTAACATTCCCTAGCTGTGTGACCCTGGGCAAGTCACTTAACCCCAATTGCCTCAGCAAAAAGAAAAAAAAAAAAAAACTCAAAGTACAAACTGTGCTGATGCTTTTTAAGAATAGTATTATATGCTAGATAATAATGATACAACTTTATTTTTTCAGGATATTGTTTGAAACCTTATTACTCTTGATCTCAGGCATTCTTCCACACAATGTGAGGTAATTTTGCATTAACTCAATAACAATATTGTCCATATGATTGATGAACTCTCCAGCACATCACCATGAAAACACAGTACAATATCCAGGAGACCTGAATTCAAATCCAGCCTTAGCATTTTCCTAACAAACTGGGGAATGTAAGACAAATGATTTCACTTCTGTCAGTTTCAGTTTCTTCATCCAAAAAAAAAAAAAAAAAAAAAAGGAGTACTTGGACTAGACTAGATCACTTTATAAGTCATTGCTGCTCTAATATTTTACAATGGCATTCTCCTTAAATTTAAAAAAATAAAATAAAAAATAAAAAACTCCAGCATATATCAGGAACTCTTGATTTTTTTTTCAAACAAGAACTTTGATTTACCTCCAACTCTAAAGTTGACTTTAGGGTACAATACACATGCTTTCTTAGCATTTTTAAGTTTTAATTAATTTTTTAAAGCCATGAATTAGAATTGTATTCCACGTGGAGTCTAAACAAAATTCCAAAGAAACAGACTTTGAAATGCAAGTACTCTGACTTGAGATTCAGAATGATGTTTTCACTAGGTGAAAGAAAATGAATCCAAGCCCACTAACATCTTTTTTATTATTAAAGTTTTGTGCTTAGGCATAAGACCAAGTAATTATATTACTGCGAATAAACCAATTCTGAAAAACAGACTCCTGGGGAGGACATAAGGCAGTTATATTTGTTTTTTTAAGCTAACATATTTAATGAAACTGGACTGCATCCATTTTTTCCATAGGCAACTGCAAACTTTCCTGCTTGTAATCTAGGATAAAGGTCATTGGAGATACTTCTTGGAATCACTTATGAGAACAAGAATTTGGGGACCTTCTGCTTCTCCCTTCAGTTGAGGGAAAGGGCATATGGACATTTTAATATGAACTTTCATTTTCTAAATTTGCTAGTGCCAATTTTGTCTGTTTAAAAAAATAAACATGTTTTAAATATGAATGTATTTAGACTATAGAACAAAAATCAAGAAGCTGGATCAATTCTGTTAGTTATAGTCAATGCCGTTAACTGTATGATTGGCAAAAATAATACTTATTGCTCCCCAGTGAATAAATTTGAGATAGAAATTAGATTAAAATAAGAAGAAATAATTCCAATAATTTCATAATTTTATTGTGTGGATTTAGTTAACTTAATGCCTACATGACAGGATGTTGGGAAGGTTCTGATTATAAGTTTTTTTACAGCATCCTTGCAAATATTAAATTTTATTTTACTTCAGACTATTAGCAATTCATTGGAAAGAAATCTAAACAAATATTCCAAAATCTTTGGCAATAAGGTTCTATAATTCTAATCCTGACATTAACTAACTGTATGGTCTTATCCCCTTTTTTGGGGTCTCTTTCCTCATTTGTGAAATGTAGATAATAGCTATACCAACCATCACATTGGGGTAGTATAAGTTTAAAATAAGAACAGTTTTGAAAAGTACTTTAAAATTTTTATTTTTTCTTAAGGTAATATGAATGAAGCATTCCTTTAATTAATCTTCAATTTAAGAGATAGATTCTCCAGGGGATAAGTACCTCTTGTTAAAATTCTGTTGATCTACAGTCCCAAAGCTAAATCTTACAAGCTCCCACTGATGTGTTTACTTTTCAATACTCATCCAGAAAATACAATTAGCTCAAGGCAAAAGCACTTATTAGGATGGTAGAGTAAGAAAATTCACAATAGAATATTCTACTTTTTTTTTTTAATTGATGACCTTTACATTGAGAGTTTTTTGATATTTCCATAGTCTATCCGTAGCTCAGTTAGTCCTTTTGAAGTTGACCTTATTTCTCCTACTTTCTAATTCTGGATATACAAGTCATTATTTGGAATTGTCTAAGGTTGCATCTTTGGGAGGGGTCCTAATATTCTGTCAAAGGAAAGAACTTCTGCAAAAAAAATGGAATATTCTCTACCCTTCTCATAATGGATGGCACACCCTTCTGCAAATATACAAACAAAAAATTTGGTTGCACAAGCAAATGCAGAGATTTAACATGAAGGAATCTTCACACAACTGGGAACACATGTGGATCAGTAAGTCATACATTCAATGTTATAGGGCCCCTCAACATCTCTCATGATATTTCCCTGTATTGTTCTTATCTGGGTGATAGGTCTTTGGTAGAAATGTTGTTTAGCTGATCTCTCAGGGATGGCTCGCTGCTGAGCATATTGGGTATTTTTTAATTAGATATAGTTTCCACTGACTCCAGCTTATGACTAGGCTAAAATCCTGACTAAATTATTTATAGGATCTTTAAGAAAAAAAGAGTCAATGGAAAGTCTTAGAAATGTTGTTTTCTCATAGTCTCAGCTCTGAGATCTGCCACCTAATAACTGTCAGGAGCTCAGCTCCAAGTGTCAATCTCTTTCTATACTACCTATGAGAGGATTCAGCAATCACCAGAGATCTAGCCCATCTAAGTTTTCTAACATTCTGTCCAGGTTTTTAACTTCTTTCTTTCTTTTTTTTTTTTAAATTACTTTTAAATTTTAATTAAATATTACAAAGGCACTGGGAAATGAATGGAAAGGAAACATGGATATAAAAATTTAAAGAGGAAACTCCTACTAAGACAGATATCAAAAGTGGTCCTCAATATGGAGTTTTTTGTAATAAGCAAATTAATTTTTCATTATATTTTTTTCTTTTTTTATAAAGCTTTTTATTTTCAAAACATATGCATGGATAATTTGATAACATTGACCCTTGTATAGCCTTGTGTTTCAGATTTTCTCCTCCTTCTCCCCACCCGCTCCCCTAGATGGCAAGCAATTCAATATATGTTAAACATATTAAAATATATGTTTAATTTCTTTCTGATTTATTTTTGTTAGGTTTGCCTAGGTCTAAATAGGATCACCACTTATCACAGTTCTGATACATTTCTCCCTATAAATTGATGAACTTTTCCTTTAAATAAATAAATATATATATATACACACATATGTATGTATATATGTATATGTATATATATGTATGTATATATATATATGCTCTATCATTTTCTGTATACATATCAATTACTGGTATTATTTCATTTTTGGTACCTACCTATCATCAATTCTCACCAACGGCTCCAAGAAGCTGTAGCATTTGCAATGGCCACACCCCAGTAAGCCATCTCAGCAGATAATTGAGGGTTTAGAAAATGAAGGATGAACAAGAATACTTTCCATCCTTTCCTCTTTTACTTTTCCTTCTTTTTCACAATGGTAGCCAAAAGTTCAGAATCATTAGGACATAGAGGAAATGAAAGACTATGTTAATCTTTAAGAAATGAGTTCATGACTGGAAATTGAGTGGCTGCCCATCAATTGGGAATGGCTAAATAAATTATGATATATGAATATAACAGAATATTGTTATTCTATAAGAAATGATAAGCAAGCTGATTTCAGAAAAGCCTGATGTTGAATGAACAGGAAAACATTGGACACAGTAACAGCAAAATTGTGTAATGATCAAATATGACAGGCTTAGCTCTTCTCAGCAATACAGTGATCAAACACAATTCCAATAGACTTGGAATGGAAAATGCCATCCACATCGAGAGAGAGAGAGAGAGAAAGAGAGAGAGAGAGAGAGAAAGAGAGAGAGAGAGAGAGAGAGAGAGAGAGAGAGAGAAAACTATAGACACTGAGTGTGAATCAAAGCATAGTATTTTCACTTTCTTTGTTTTCTTTCTTGGCTGTTTTCCTTTTGGTCTGATTTTTCTTGTACAATTTAAAAGTACAACAAATATAAAAATATGTTTAAAAGAATTTTATATGTTTAACATATATCAGATAGCTTGCTGCCTTGGGAAGGGAAGATAAGAGAAGGAGGGAGAAAAATCTGGAACACAAAAGTTTTACAAAAATGAATGTTGAAAACTGTCTTTCCATGTTATTTGGAAAAATAAAATACTATTGAAATTTTTTTCTAAAAGAAAGAAATGAGTTCATGTATCATTGTCCATAGGGATTCAGCCTAGAGGTAGAATTGGAAGGCATGATAGTTGAACCACTGCCAGTGATATTTAGAAGATTAGGGAACTCTTGTCTTTCATCATATTTTCACTTGTGCTCCTAGTTGCTAAACCTAGAACAGATGCCATGAATTGAACCAGTGAAAGAGAGAAGTAGCTTGTCCTTCCTCTGCTCTCCCTCTATCCCCTGCTCCTAGGGATGTTTATTTCTATTCTATATTGTTTATGTTATTCTCAGTTTCAGGTGATGTGAGTGAACCCCATGGACTGAGGAATTCTAGCCTTGGCAACCTTGGAATCAGGATTGCTGATGAGGCTGTACAACAGCCAGCTGTCTCAGCATAAAAGCTCTGAAAAGCCAAAGTGCCTGGGATTTGAGCCCCATGGGGTTTTGTACTTGGAACTGGGACGGTGATTAATGGGAATTGGAACTAATCTATGCCTCTAATCCCCTTCCTCTCCCAAGAAATTGAGGTAGTGCTAGGAGGGAGAAGGATTATGCGTCTGGGGGGGAGAGGATATGTTTGTATATTTCTTCCGGTGCCTTTAGAAGTAAAAAAAAATTTTCCTTTGTAAAACTCACACTATTACAAATGTAATGGAATATTATTGTGCTATAAGAAATGATGAAATAGACAGATACAAAGAAAATTGAGAAGACCTTCATGAGAGCAGAACCAGGAGCAAAGGGTGATAGTTAAAAAGAGGTCAATTTAAATTTTTAATAATTGTAAATTACAAAAAATGAATAAATTAGAACAAGCTTTAGAACATTTAGAGTTGTCCAAAGGTGGAATGATTTGCCTCAAGGAGTGATTGGTTCTCTTTTAGAGACTATAAGCAAAGACTACATTATATTATAATAGGTATATTATAGTAGGTTTTCCCCTTGAAGAATGCTTGACAGTCTTCTACTTTAAGAAAAGCTCATTTTCTCCCTGTAAGATAATATATAATTTTTTCTTGATCAATTGTTGACCATGACATCAGGGAGGTGATGCCATGACATGCAAGTGAGCTGGATTTGAGTGAGGGAGGGCTGTGCAAGATCACCAGTCTCATTTTCTCTTCCAGAGCCAACTGGGTTCTCCGCAAGTTATAGAGCAGGATGACTAGAGATGGTCCCGGATGCAGTGGGACCTGGCCTTTTTAAGCTAAGGTCTTTAACAGGTCTCAGTTTGACTCAGGCAAAATAATTCAGTGATTAAGGCTAGGCAAGAATTGAGGCCAAAAATGTCCTCTTTTACAAAACAAAACAACAACATCAAAAAAATCCATTTGGTCATTGTTTAGGCTCTGATTGGTTCAAAGTGAATGTAAATAACAATTGTTTCTGTTTTGACCAGAAACCCTGAAGGTCTTCTTCCCCTTCCAGGTAGGATTTTCTTTTTCTTTTTTTTTTTTTTTCCCTGATTTTTTTTACAACAAATAGAAAAGAACAAAGAAAAAAAACAAACAATGTCATGCACAGAACATACAAGAAATTTCAAAATAAATAACAACAAATGTCCATTTCAAGAAAGCATATATATATATTATATATATATATACATACATACATATAAAATATTGTATTCAGAATTGTCTATCTTTTCTGTGCTTCCTTGTAGGTTTTCTTTTCTTCCCTGCTATGTACATTTTACTTTATTTTTCCCCTTTTTTCCCTCCCTAACACTCCCAAACAGATGACAGTTAAGTACAGCTATATTTAGTTTACGTACATACACACATACATATGTGTGTATACATGTATGTATATACACATCCACACTCACACACATATATATGCACATGCATATATATTCATTATCTCATTTCCTTTGGTATCTTTCTCTGAAGATGAACCCTTGGTCTTTCCTACCCTCATAGTAACTTTGTAGGGTTGGGGTCTTTCTCCTTTGTTCTTTCTTTTTTTAAAATAAGAGCTTATTAATGTAATCACCTCTATTCCTGAGGTAGGGTAATGATACCTCTGGCTTCAGGATTTTCTTCATTTCTCCCTTCTAGCCTGGAATGTCACCTTCCTGTAAGTTCCTGCTCTCAGTAGCTTTCCTGCTCCACTGCTTCTGTACTCACTCTAGTTGTGCTGATTCCTTCTTGTCCAGGGTGGTGTTTCAGCAACATTGCTGGGTCTGAAGTTTCTTATCAACAGAGGTTTCCTCAGTCTTGAGACTCAAATCCCTGACTCCTCACACTGTCTGGAAGGTGAAAATTCCTGTGATTGTGGCTGAAGCTACTTCCAACCCAGTTAGCCTTAAAGTTCTCAGTTTACAATTTCAGCAGAGCTAGTTTAAAGGTATTAATACTTTACACCAGTCAAACATCGATCCTGGGGTCTTTCTTGGATTTTCTATAGTTGTCCCAAGAGGACCCCAGTTCTTCTCAAGTCTTATTTGTTTTTCACCAATCTACTTTCTCCCTGAAGTGCAATTTTGTTCAGTTCGTGGGGGAAATCTACAGAGCTTGGAATTTTTTTTACCTACTCCATCACCTTTCTAGAATTCTCTCTGGATTTTTTCTTAATAAATTATTGTTGATTTTAAGCAGGGGTGGGGAACCTTTTTTTTTTCTGCCAAGAGTCATTTGGATATTTATAACATCATTCAAAGGTCATACAAAATTATCAATTTATAAAACTCAAGTAGTGTATCTAGCTTTTAGCTCATTATTGCTTGGGAAAGAGCACAATCCTGGGTTTTTACTATTTTATGCAGAAAAGATGCTGATAATGAAGTTTTAAACTAACTTTAAAATTTTGACCCTGTGAAGGCTTCAATAGAACACCGGCCCAGAAGTCAGGAAGACTTGAGTTCAAATATGGCCTCACACACTTAACAACTCTCTAGCTGTATGACTCTAGGTGAAACATTTAACCCCAATTGCCTTGGTGAAAACTAAAAACAAAAAATCTGACCATGCTCAATGATTCTTTTATGAGAGACCAAGTCCCTTGAGTGAATTAGAAAGGGACCAAAGCACACATGCACATATAAGCCCCTTTAAAAGACAGTTTAAGAATCAGCCCAAATTGGAAGCAGCCTGTGGAAAAGAATTCCACAGGGAGATTGGGAAACAACTATTTCTCTCTCCTTTCCCAACCTGGCCCTGGCATTTTAGTAGCCCAGTAGGAAATATACCATTTTGCATGGGGAAAAGCAATTGGAAATATTAAATTAAATTAATAAATTAATAAAAATTAAATGGATAGTTGAAGAAGCAGAAACAATCTCTAATCTTATATAGAAAAAACATTTCACTCTTTTTTTAAAGTTTTTTTTTTATTTTTCAAAACATATGTATAGATAATTCTGCAACATTAGCCCTTGCAAAACCTTGTGTTCCAGTTTTTCCCACCCTTCTCCCATCCTCCTCCACTAGATGGCAAGTAGTCCAATATGTGTTAAACATGGTAAAAATAAATATTAAATCCAATATATGCATACATATTTATACAATTATCTTGCTGTACAAGAAAAATAACCATTTCATCCTTGAAACAGCTTCAAAGAATTTGACCTCTGGTAGTAAAGAAGGCAAAAGACAGTGGATAGGGCA
>JAJPUD010001413.1:283168-329298 GCA_023553655.1 Myrmecobius fasciatus | reverse complement strand
AGGAGGAGGAGGAGGAGGAAGAAGAAGAAGGAAGAAGAAGAAGAAGGCAAAAGAGATAAGGAACCCTGCCACTGAGAGTCAAACTGTGGAGAGGAGCGGATCCTGGGGAATCCAAATGATCAGCTGACTCAGCAACAATTCTGTACCAATGTCAGAGCATTAGGAGGACTCCACAAGGAGAGAAAGGACATCTGTAGTTGCAGGGATGTGAGTTGCCTTGGCCATATGTTCCCTATTGTATTGTTTACTACCATCGTGCTCTGTGTATTCCAGATATTATAAGATTGGAACTGCAGATTGGGCTAGGTGGTGTATGGTGTACTACTAGGGTCATGATGCAGTTTTAAAAGCCAAAAAATAAATAAATAAATAAAAATAAAAATTAGTTGTAAGATCCAAGGATCTAAGAATCAAGAGATCTAGGTTCTTTGCCACTTAACAACTATGTGACCTGAGAGAAGTCATTTAACTGCTTTAAGCTTTCATTTTATTCATGCTTAATTAACTTCATTTCCCAGATTTCTCTTCCTTTTCACCAGCTGCCTTCTCTCCCTTGAAGAAACCTTTGAGAAGAATGGTGGTTCTGAAGAGGTAGTTAACAAGCAAGAGAACAAGATCTTATCCCCTCTCACCTTGACTATTGCAATAATAGTTTGCTAATTTGGTCTCTGCCTTTACCCTCTTTCTTCTCAAATCCATCCTTTATGTAGTTGACAAACTGATATTTCTGAAGCACAAATCTATTTTACTCTTCTCCTCAAAAAGCTTCAGTAGCTCCTTAGAGCCCCAAGAAATAAATAAAAACTTTTCTGTTCAGCATTTGCCCTTGAACACATTGTCACCAATGTCTGGATGTCTGGAATGCTCTCCTTCCTCACTTCTCCCTCTTGGAATTCCTAGCTGGAATCATGGTTCCTTCAAGAGATCTTTCCTGATCTCAGTTAATGCTACCTACAAAAGAGTTACTTTGCATATACTTTGTATTTCTTATGTGTTTTATCCCCTTGGTGGAAAGGTAATTTATTGCCTACAAGCAGTGAGCACTATGTTCCAGAGACTGTTAAATACTGTGGATATCAATCAATACAAACAAACAAAAAAAGAAGGTTCCCTCTAAGGAGCTTACCTTCTAAGGAGGGAGACAACTTTGGAAATAAGCTCCATAATGCTTATACTAACTGATTAAATATGCTAGAGGGGAACCATAAAATATAGTAGCACAACAACTAGCCATTCAGGAAGACTTTTGATGCCCAAGATTGCTTGACATACATGTGATCTTTTGCAAAGTAAACTTCAGCTGAATTCAGAGATGCTCAATTCAGAGACTGTCAAAACCAGTCTTTATTAATTCAGAGAGAAAAGCAAACATCTTCCTTTCAGACTATCTAAAGAGCAGCAATCTACCTACTTTCTGGTTTGTTGAATTTATAGTTAACTTCTCCCTAGGCTCCCAATTCCTGCCTGATTTCCCAATTGATTGTTTCTCTGTTAACCTTGATTTAGCCATAAATACCTCAAATAGTATAAATACCTTGCCCCTTTCCCATTCCCCTTTGAGCAGATGAAAACATGGTTTCACTGTTCCATCTTGCAAACTTCTTTTTCTCAGGCAATAAATGCAATTATAATCTTTGTAAACCGTGATCCTATTCTAGTTCATTCCAAATCCCCCCTTTTAAACGTGGGGTTTCTTCTGTTTTAGGAGTTCACAGGGGTTTTTATTTTATCACAGCATATAAAAGGGAACAAACAGCTAGAAGTCAACAGGGAGATGGTAGTGAAAGAGTATGATGGCAAAGTTTGGAGAATGAACTGAAAGGGGAATTGAAAGCAGGAACTGAATCATTTTTGTTTTTGTTTTCACAGCATCTACCATAGTGCCTTCTTGCACATAGTAGGCATTTTAATAAATGCTTATTGAATTGAAGTGAATTTAGTCCAACCCACCAATTTTGAATGAAAATGGGGCCCAGAGAAGCCAAATGACTTTACAAAAATCACACAAAAAAGTATCAGAGCCATAATTCAAACTCAGGCCTTTGGATGTTAGATGCAGTGAATTTCTTACTGTTCACCCTGTTGATGAGTAACAAGATAAATTCTTTAGGTCTTCAATTATTCACTTAAGCTGTTTTTTTTAACAACCTAGTAGTCTGGGTTCTTTCTAGCCCTGAGCAGACCAGGCTTAGGAAGGAGCTGGCTAGAAGAGTGAGTGGCTCCTCCCAATCTGGCTTTATCTAGCATTGGTCACAAGACAAATAGTACAGAAGCCTACCTCAAGGACAGGTGTAGAAGATTAGATGTCTACAAGGTTAATTTAGGATTTCTTGGCAAGGTAGTTAAAGTGGTAATTCCAAAGTCATTTGGCCATAGACATCTTTAGACTTAAAATACATCGAAAGAACTATAAGAATTTTAATAGTTCATAGTTTCATATTTAGAATTAGAGAGGAAAATATAAAAACTTTCATATAAAATTCCTATTTACATTGTACTTGTAAAACAGTTTGAGAAATGCTGGTTTAAAACAGAATATACACTAGTGATATTCTTACACTATGGTTGATTGTTTTTTTATTTTGAGGCTATAAGGCAATACTTTATTCTTACTAACCTAAAATTAACATTATCAAAGTAAAGGTATAGAGTGATACTGGTGGGAATGCTGGGACAAGATCAAGAAGAAATGCCATCCAAGAGTTTTTCCAAAGAAAAGATTAAAGATTATTTGTGTGTACTTCTAATGTACTAGATACGTTACAAAGAAGGCTAAGAATAACCCAGAGAGCAGCTGGACAAATGCCTAGTAGTCACTGGTTAACAATTTTCTGGCTGAGGGAGAGGACACATAAATGACCTACTGCCTTTGAAAGCTCTTCATAGCAGTTTGCAACTCCTGCTTAAGATCAAAGGATAAAATTTATTCCATAATTAGGAAGGCTAATGAATGAGTGCCACTATTATCACAAGTTGCCTCTCCTGGTTTACAATCTCAAAAACATGAAAAATAGGTCTTTAAGAACTCAAGGTCCTTAATCTAGCCTTCTATTTACACATCTCAAAGTCAGGATTTAAAATTTTATTTTAAAAAAATCGTTTGTTTGATTTACTAAATGTGTTAATCTGGTTTTATTTGAGCTACAGTTTATAAGACTCTGAGACCAGATAGAGATCTAACCTAAGCAAATTGTTATGGTCTAAGGAGGTTAAGGCAAATGTTTGGTGTAGATGTCTGGATAGAATAAGAGTTAGAGGAACTAGAAGAGAAAGAGTTTTGCTGCCCTTTAAAAAAATCCAATATTTGAAAACATGAACTTACTAAACACAGAAATTAAGCAATAATTATTTTTACAAAATGATTACAAAATCTTTACATAGATGTTTGCTATAGGATTATCATTTAAATCCTTTAGAGCACTTTTAATGATTACATTTCATATATATATATATATATATATATTAAATTTGTCATGTATTTTAACATAATTAACATGTATTAGACTTCCTGCCATCGAGGGGAGGGGGGAGAGGGAAGGCGGGAAAAATTTGTAACAGAAAGCTTTGCAAGGGTCATTGCTGAAAAATTACCCATGCATATGTTTTGCAAATAAAAAGCTTTAATTAAAAAAAAAAAGTAAGTGTAAGTGAGAAAAAAATAACAAATAAAAAATAAATATGACAACATTTGTCAATATTTTATTTATGTAGTTCTTAAAGAATTCACATATAAATGTTCTTTTAAAAAAGAAAAAAAAAAAACAGGGTTTGGAGTATGTCCTGGTCATCTAAGATTGAAACATCTACTTGAGGGATGCCAGAGACCTGCATCTTTGACAGATACAGGAAGACTGGAGTATTCTGCACTGGTTTACCATGAATTTGGAGACAGCTTCTTTTCATTGGATGTATAAACAAAATTATTAGTGTCTTTTTTTCTAAATATTTTTATTTTTTCCTAGTTACATTTAAAATAATTTTTGTGTTTGTTTTTAAAACTTTGAGTTCCAGATTCTCTCCCCACCTGCAGCCCCCATTAAGAAAGCATATGTGAAGTTATATAAAACATTTCCATAAAAGTCATATTGTAAAAGAAACATAGATTTCCCATACATACCTAAAAAAAAAACCTCTCAAGAAAAATTAGACTGAAAAAAAAAAAAGATAGAGTATGTTTCCATCTGTATTCAGACCCAATCAGTTCTTTCTCCATATATGGATAGGATTTTTCATCATAAGTACCTCAGAATAGTCCTTGGATCATTGTATTGATGAGAATAGCAATCATTCACAGCTGACCATCCTAAAATATTTTTATTACTTTGTATACAGTCCATTTCACTTTGCTTGAGTTCATGGAGGACTTTCCAGGTTTTTCTGAAAGTATTCTGCTCATTATCTAGTATAGAACAATACTATCTGCCATAGTCACATGCCACAATTTATTCAGCCATTCCCCAACTGATGGGCATCTCCTCAGTTTCCAATTTTTTTTCCTTAAGAGAGCTGCTATAAATTTTTTGTACATATATGTCCTTTTACTATTTTTAAAAAATCTCTTTTGGGATTTATACCTAATAGTGGTATTATTAGATCAAAGAATACTCATGATTTTATAATCCATTGGAATTAATTAATATCTTTTGATCATTTATCAATTGGAACCTGGCTCTTATTTTTTGTAAATTTAACTCAGTTCCCCATAGGTTTGAAAAATGAAGCCTTATCCATTTATAAAATATATAGAGAAAATTGTCTCATATTTATAAGAATTCAAACCACTCTCCAATTGATAAATGGTCAAAAGATATGAACAATTTTCAGAAGATGAAATTAAAACCATTTCTAGTCATATGAAAAGGTGCTCCAAATCACTATTGATCAGAGAAATGCAAATTAAGACAACTCTGAGATACCACTACACACCTGTCAGATTGGCTAAGATGACAGGAAAAGATAATGACGAATGTTGGAGGGGACGTGGGAAAACTGGGACACTGATACATTGTTGGTAGAACTGTGTGTGAACGGATCCAACCATTCTGGAGAGCAATTTGGAGCTATGCTCAAAAAGTTATCAAACTGTGCATACCCTTTGACCCAGCAGTGTTTCTATTGGGCCTATGTCCCAAAGAGATCTTAAAGGAAGAAGGGCCCCACACGTGCAAGAATGTTTGTGGCAGCCCTTTTTGTAGTGGCTAGAAACTGGAAACTGAATGGATGCCCATCAATTGGAGAGTGGCTGAATAAATTATGGTATATGAATGTTATGGAATATTATTGTTCTGTAAGAAACGACCAGCAGGATGATTTCAGAGAGGCCTGGAGAGACTTGCATGAACTGATACTGAGTGAAATGAGCAGAACCAGGTGATCATTATACACAGCAACAATAAGACTATACCATGGTCTATTCTGAAGGACGTGGTTCTCTCCAGCAACGAGATGTTTCAAACCAACTGTTCAGTGATGAAGAAATACATATACACCCAGGGAGAGGCTTGTGGGATCTGAGTGTGGCCCACAACATAGCATTTTCACATTCTCTATTGATGTTTGCTTGCATTATGTTTTCCTTCTCAGGTTTTGTTTTTTTTTTCCCTTTCCTGTACAGCAAGATAACTGTATAAATATATATACACATATTCGATCTGTTAAACATTTTAACATAATTAACATGTATTAGACTTCCTGCCATCTAGGGGAGGGGTGGAGAGTAGGAGGGAAAAAATTGTAACAGAAAGCTTTGCAAGGGTCAATGTTGAAAAATTACCCATACATGTTTTGCAAATAAAAAGCTTTAACAAAAAAAAAGAAGAAAGAAAGAAAAATGAGGCCTTATCAAAGAAACTTGCTTAAAAATTATTTTTACAATTACTATTGTTAACTGCATTCCTCCCCACCCCTATTTATTCTATTCTCTCCTTTTATCCTGTTGCTCCTCAAAAGTGTTTTGCTACTGACCATTCCCTCCATATGCCCTCTCTTTTATCACCTTCTCCTCTTCCCATTTCCCCTTCCCCTCAAACTTTCCTGCAGAATAAGGTAGATTTCTATAACTATATTGAGTGTGTATGTTATTTCCTCTTTAATACAATTGTGATGAGAGTAATTTTCACTCATTTATCCTTTCCTCTCCCTCTTCCTCTCTACTGTAAAAATTTTTTCTTGCCACTTTTATGGCAGATAATTTATACCATTCTGCTTCTCCCTTTCCCTTTCTTCCAGCACATGCATGCATTTTCTCACCCCTTAATTTTATTTTTTAATTTATTTTTTTCTTGGTTACACATGTACATTCATTGTTTTAAAACACATTTCCTACTGAGTGGATACCCATTAGTTGGAAAATGGTTGAATAAGTTATGGTATATGAATGTTATGGAATATTATTGTTCTATAAGAAAAGATAAGGAGGGTGATTTCACAGAGGCCTGGAGAGACTGATGCTGAGTGAAATGAGCAGAACCAGGAGATCATTGTATACAGCAACAACAATATTATACAACGATCAATTCTGATGAATGTGACTCTTTCCAACAATGAGATGATTGATGTCAGTTCTAATGTTCTTGTGATGAAGAGGGCCATCTATACCCAGAGAGAGGACTGTGGGAACTGAATGTGAATCACAGCATAGCATTCTCACTCTTTTTGTTATTGTTCACTTGCATTTTGTTTTCTTATTTACTTTGTTTTTTTGATCTGATTTCTCTTGTGCAGCAAGAAAATTGTATAAACATACATATTGGATTTAATATATATTTTAACATGTTTAACATATATTGAATTGTATGTCATCTAGAAGAGGGGTGGAGGGAAGGAGGAGAAAATCTGAAACACAAGGCTATGCAAGGGTCAATGCTATCAAATTATCCATGCATATGTTTTGAAAATAAAAAGCTTTATAAAAATAAATAAATAAATAAAGCACATTTCCTCATGAACCACACTGGGAGAGAAACATTAGAGCAAAAGGGGAAAACCACAAGAGGGGGAAAAAAAAACAGAAGAAAAAGAAGGGGAAAAAAAGTGACCATACCATGTATTGATTTATGTTTGGTGTCCATAGTTCTTTCTCTGGGTGCAGATGGTGTTTTCTTTCCAAATTTATTGGGATTACCTTAGCTCACTGAACTGCTGAAAAGAACCAAGTCTTTCATAGTTGATCACTGCACATTCTTGCTGTTACTGTGTACAAGGAATTCTTGGTTCTTCCTGTTTTGCTCAGTATCAGTTTGTACAACTCTTTACAGGTTTTTTTTTAAATTAGCTTGTTTATCATTTTTAATAGAATAATAATATTCCATTACTTTCTTATACCATAACTTATTCAGTCATTTCCCAATTGAAGGGCATCTAATCATTTCCCAATTCTTTGCCACCACAAAAAGGGCTGCTACAAACATTTTTGCATATATGGGTCCAAGCCCTCCTTTAAAATCTCTCTGTGATACAAATCCAATAGAAATATTGCTGGATCAAAAGGTATACACAGTTTTATAGACCTTTGGGCATAGTTCCAAATTGCTCTCCAGAATGGTTGGACCATTTCACAGCTCTACCAGCAATGCATTAGTGTCCCAGTTTGCCCACATCTCTTCCAACATTTATCATTATCTTTTTCTGTCATCTTAGCCAATGTGATCAGTGTGAGGTGGTACCTCAGAAATGTTTTAATTTGAATTTCTTTAATCAATAGTGATTTAGAGCATTTTTTCATATGACTATAGATGGCTTTAATTTCTTCACTTGAAAATTGTCTGTTCATATCCTTTGATCATTTACTAGTTGGAGAATGACTTGTAATCTTATAAATTTGAAACAATTCTTTATATATTTTAGAAAAAAAAAGGTCTTTAGGGGCAGCTAGTTGGTGTAATAGATAGAATACCAGCTCTGAAATCAGGAGGACCTGAGTTCAAATATGGCCTTCTTGGCTATGTGACCCTGGGCAAGTCACTTAACCCCAATTGCCTCATCAAAACATATATAGATACAAGATATAGATATGTGTATATATATATATATATATATATATATATATATATATAAATGAGGCCTTTATTAGAAACACTGGCTGTAAAAAATTTTTTCTAGCTTTGTATTTTCCTTTTAATTTTGTTTATGTAGGTTTGTGCAAAAACTTTTTTTTTATTATTAATACTTTTTATTTGAAAAACATATGTATGGGTAATTCCTAAACATTAACCCTTACAAAACTTTCTGTTACAAATTTTTCCCTCCTACTACCCACCCCTCCCCTAGATAGCAGGATATCCACTACATGATAATTATGTTAGAATACTTAAGTTGAATATATGTATAGTTATTGCCACACATCATTTTTTTGTTCAGGAGAAATCGTATCTATAAGAGAGAATAATCCGATAAAGGAAATACAATGCAAGCAAACCTCAATAGAGAACATGAAAATGTTATATTGTGGTCCATATTTCATATCCCTCTCTCTGGATATATATGGTCTTCTTCAGTGAACAATTGGAACTGGTTTGAGACAATTCTTTGTTGTAGAGAGCCATGTCCATCAGAATTGATCATCATGTAATACTGTTGTTGCTGTGTATGATGATCTCCTGGTTCTGCTCGTTTCACTCAGAATCAGTTCATGCAAGTCTCTCCAGGCCTCTCTGAAATCGTCCTGCTGGTCATTTCTTACAGAGCAATAATATTCCATAACATTCATATACCATAATTTATTCAGCCACTCTCCAATTGATGGGCATCTACTCAGTTTCCAGTTTCTAGCCACCACAAAAAGAGCTGCCACAAACATTCTTGCACATGTGGGGCCCTTTCCTTCTTTTATGATTTCTTTGGGATATAAGCCCAATAGAAACACTGCTGAGTCAAAGGGTATTGTGCAAAAACTTTTTAATGTAATCAGAGTTGTCCCATTTGCCTTTTATAATGTTCTCTAGTTCTTCTTTGGTCATAAATTCCTCCCTTCTCCAAAGATCTGATAGGTAAAATAATCCTTACTCTTCTACTTTGCTTATCATATCACCTTTTATGCCCAAATCATATGAATCCATTTTGACCTTACTTTGGTATGGAGTGTGAGATGTGCTTGGCTTTCTGACATTATTTTCCAATTTTCCCAGAAGCTAGAGTTTTGGAATTTATCAAATACTGGATTACTATAGTCACTTATTATTGTGTTATGTGTATTTAACCTATTCAACTGATCCACCACTCTAATCCTTCACAAATACCAAATGTTTTTGATGGCAGCTACTTTATAATAGAGTTTAAACCTGGTACTACTAGGCTATCATCCTTTGTATTTTTTTTTCATTAATTCCTTTGATGTTCTTGAGCTTTTGTTCTTCCAGATGAATTTTATTATTTTTTCTAGCCCTGTAAAATAATTTTTGGCAGTTTTATTGGTATGGCACTAAACAAGTGGATCAATTTTGGCAGAATTTTCATTTTTATTATATTAGCTCGGCCTACCCATGAACAATTGATATTTTTCCAGTTATTTAGATCTGACTTTATTTGTATGAAAAGTGTTTTGTAATTATGTTCCTATAGTTCCATACAGTCTTGGCAGATAGATACCCAAATATTTTATTTTGTCTACAATTATTTTAAATGGAATTTCTCTTTCTTGCTGCTAAGCTTTGTTGGTAATATATAGAAATTCTGATGATTTGTGTAAGTTTATTTTATATCCTGCAACTTTGCTAAAGCTGTTAATTGTTTCAAGTAAATTCTTGGATGATTTTCTAGGATTCTCTAAGTATACCATGATATCATCTGCAAAGAGTGATAGTTTTATCTCCACATTGCCTATTCTAATTCTTTTAATTTCTTTTTCTTTTCTTATTGCAAAAGTCAACATTTCTAGTACAATATTGAATAATGGTGGTGATAATGGACATCTTTGTTCGACTCCTGATCTTATTAGGAATGCATCTAGCTTCTCCCTATTACAAATAATGCTTGCTGATGGTTTTAGATAAATGCTGCCTATCATTTTAAGGAAAATTCCCTTTATTCCTAAGCTCTCTAGTGTTTTTAATAGAAATGGATGCTGTATTTTGTCAAAAGCTTTTTTCTGCATCTATTGATATCATTAATGATTTCTGTTAGTTTTGTTATTGATATTTTATTTTATTAGATATTATCCCTTCATATTCAAAGTACACTTTTGCCCTCTACCCATATACACTCCTTCTGACTGCCATAATAATGAAAAAGTTCTAATGAGTTATAGGTATCATCCTCCCATGTACAAAGATAAACAGATAAACCTTATTAAGCCCCTTATGAAATCATTTTCTAATTATCTCCTTTAGCTTCTCCTGAATCCTATATTTGAAAATCAAATTTTCTATTCAGTTCTGGTCTCTTCATTACAAATGCTTGAAAATCCTCTATTTCATTGGATTTCCATCTTTCCCCCTAAAGGATTATACTCAGTTTTCCTGGGTAGGTGATTCTTAGTTGTAATTCTAGCTCCATTGTTCTCTGGAAAATCCTATTCCGAGTCCTCTGGTTCTTTAATGTAGAAGCTGCTAAATCTTTAGTTATCCTAACTGTGGCTTTACTATACTTGAATTATTTCTTTCTGGATGCTTGCAGCATTTTCTCCTTGACCTGAGTTCTGGAATTTGGCTATAATATACCTGGGAGTTTTCATTTTGGAATGTCTTTCAGAAGATGATCAGTGGATTCTTTCAATTACTATTTTACCCTTTGATTCTAGAATATCAGGACAATTTTCCTTGATAATTTCTTGAAAGATGATGTCTAACCTACATGTGCAAAAATGCTTATAGCACCCCTTTTTATACTGGCAAAGAATTGGAAAATGAGTGAATGCCTATCAATTGGGGAATGACTGAATAAATTATGGTATATGAATGCTGTGGAATATTATTTTTCTATAGGAAATGATCAGCAGAATGATTTCAGAAAGGCCTGGAGAGACTTACATGAGCTGATGCTGAATGAAGTGAATAGAACTAAGAAAACATTGTACCCAGAAACAAGGTTATGTGATGATCAATTTTGATGGATGTGGTTCTTTTCAACAATGAGATGATTCAGGCCAATTCCAAAGGACTTGTGATGGAGAGAGCCATTTGCATTCAGAAGGAGGACTGTGAGGACTGAATATAGACACAGCACAGTATTTTTACCTTTTTGTTCGTTGTTTCCTTGCTTTCTGTTCTCTTTCTCATTTTTTTCTCCTTTTTGATCTGATTTTTCTTCTTCATCATGATAAATGTGGAAATATATATAGAAGAATTGAACATGTTTAACATATATTGGATTACTTGCTGTCTAGGGGAGGGGTGAAGAAAGGGAGGAAGAAAAAATTGGAACACAAGGTTTTGCAAGGGTGAATGTTGAAAACTATCTTTGCATATAAAGATGAGTCTAGGTTCTTTTTTTTTTTTTTTTTTTTTTTGATCATGGTTTTCAGGTAGACCAATAATTTAAAAATATCTCTCCTGGATTTATTTTCCAGATCAATTTTTTTTTCCCAATGATATTTCACATTTTTTCTATTTTTTCATTCTTTTGGTTTTGCTTTATTGTATCTTGATTTCTCATAAAATTATTAGCTTCTATTTGCTCAATTCTAATTTTTAAGGAATTATTATCTTCAATGAGCTTTTGTACATCCTTTCCCATTTGGACAATTTTTTTGTTTTGTTTTGTTTTGTTTTGTTTTATTTTGTTTTGTTTTTTGGACAATTTTTTAAAAGGCATTTTTAAGGCATTCTTCTCCTCATTAGCTTTTTGTATTCCTTTTGCACCACTCTCAATTCTCTTCGTAATTTTTCCTTTATCTTTCTTACTTGATTTTCAAAATCCCTTTTGAGCTCTTCCATGGCCTGAGACCAATTTTTATTTTTCTTAGAGAGTTTTGATATAGGAACTTTGACTGTGTTATCTTCTTTTGAGTGTGTGTTTTGATCTTCCTTCTCACCATAGTAACTTTCTGTGATCAGAATATTTTTCTGCTTGTCTGCTCATTTTCCTAATCTATTACTTGTCTTCTCTGCCTCCAGAATGGAGGATCCCCTGTCCCAAGCTTCAGGACTTTTGTGTAGTTGTTTTCAGAGATCCTTCTAGGGACTTGACCAGAAGCATTCTTTTCTGCCCTGGAATTGTTAGTTTTTCCAACCCACTGTACCTCTAAGTTCTAGTGCTAAAGCAACAGAGTTCTTCCTTACTGATAGTACAGAGAGCTGGAAAATTGTTTTACTCTGTCTTTTTGTGTATTCTGATGCTCAAAAATTTGTTTAGAGTCCTTATTTAAAGGAATTTGGAGCAGTTTCAGGGAGAATATGGCAAATTCCTGCCTTTATTATGACATCTCAGTGTCTTTTAAATCACCAGATTAAACCATCACATAACAGAGCTCTTTTGGCAAGTTCAGGGATGGGAAACGAGTGATACAATTAAGTAATGCCATGTGACGCCAAGAAATGAGTTTGGGGTTCTGTTCTATTTAACTTTCCTTTTCAGTTTTAGGTACAGGGAATGGTATTTTCAACCTGGAAGCTCAATATAGTTCAAAGTGAGGACTTTAGAGCCCAGGGTTTCAGACTAATTGTTAAACTAGCCTATCTGGGAAACCCTGAGAAGCCAGGATCCAAACACTTGGACTAGAACTTGGTGGAATTGATCCTGTAAGAACTGAATTAAACAGTGAACCTAATCTTCTTCCCAAAGAATGAGGTAGTATAGGAGTATTAAACCCTGAGGTACTGGAAGAAGTATTTATATGTTTGCTCTTGTTATGCTTTCAAATATTCCTTTGTTAAAGCTAATCTGAATTTAAGTAATTAAATGGAATAAGGTCTCTAGCAATGTGCCCCTTAAACTGAAGGAATACTATCAGTGGGAAGTACAGCCAATGGTTAGAATGAAAAAAACCCTAAAACGCTAAGTTTACTGGAGAATTTTGGAGGAAGAGTGAAATGTAGGAAGCCTGGCCTTCAAAGAGTAGAGCCAAAGTAAACCCAGGTTACAAACATAAAGTTTATGTAACCCCTGACCTAGATTCTATTGGTATGGGACATTCGCCCCATTTTTGGAGATGAATACTCTGCCCTGGCCTGGGTGAGGCTGCTGAGTTCCATTCTTTGTCAATGCTCTTTGGGATCTTCTTCAAGCTTTTCAAGAATTTCTGGCTTTTTTTTTTTTTTTTTCAAAAAGGAAATTAGAAGAGGTCAACACCACTTGAAGTTGCTGAAAGAAGACTTTGGGAGGAAATCAACATAACTGGAGCTGACATTCTCCATCATTTCCCTACCCAGTAGGTTACTACAACAGGTTTAGTGAAGGACTTCCTTCAGGTAAGTAGAACTCTCTTATTTAGGCTGTTACTTTCTCCCAATTGGAGAACTCTTTCATTTTGTATTGTCTGGTATATGTCCTCCAATTCATTTCTTCTCTGATTTGTTTTGTTATGATCATTCATTATGGAACTGTTATTTGGTGGGAAAGATGTCAAGCCTTAGATAAAGAGCTTGGGGTCCTCCTTCCACCCAGTAATGATATAATAATCAGAAGTTTGATTCTGCCCATCATATCTCCTAACCAAAACTTCTTAAATTGTGGGTCCAAACCTATATGGAATTACATAATTGAGTGTGAGGATCACAAATTATTTAGCAGTATTTTAACGTAATTAACATGTAGTGGATATCCTGCCATCTAGGGAAGGGGTGGGGAGTAGGGGGGAAAAATTTGTAACAGAAAGCTTTGTAAGGGTTAATGTTTAGGAATTACCCATACATATGTTTTGCAAATAAAAAATAAATAAATAAAAATAAAAAATAAAAAAGTTTTAATAAAAATAATAAAGTTTTAATAAAAATAATAAAAATTTTAATAAAAATAATAAAAAATTTAAATTTTTTTTAAAATGTCAAAAAGTGGGGGAAAAAAAACCAAATTATTTAGCAATAGTAAAAGGATAATGAACACAGCGTCCAAAAGTTAATTCAAATTTGAATGCATAATGAATCCAAGGTGTTTCTGGCAGTACTTGCCCATGTGGTATTACCCGACTTTGCTGCAGCCTTGGTTCTGAACACATGACATATATGCACTTTGCACTGTGAATGCAAGAATGCTGCCAGAAATACTTTTGGCTTATATTTGAAATGGGTTGATATAAAAATTTATTGGGTGAAAAAGGATCATAAGAAGAAAAAAGTTTAAAATGCCCTGTCCTAGACTTAAAATATATAAAGGATCAGATAAACAGAATTCGAATCTGGCAACCCTTCTTTCTGAGGAAAGCAGACCAAATTCCTGCTTTTCTTCCTGACAATTAGGAGCTTCATACAAGTGGGGCCTTTCATACTGATAGAGACCCACTCTTATTTATAATTAACCATGAGAAGAATTGTTGAGGTCATTAAAGTACATTTGAATTAAGTCAATTGAATCATCAGCTTATAGTAAAAAAAAATATAATTTAAAAAAATAGAGCTTGGGAAAGGGACCAATGACAAGGAAAATCTATAAATAGTACATCTTTGTAAGGAAAAAAAAATGTATCAAATTGATTTGATCCTGTGGGACATGCAATAGGTTTTCCAGGAGATATCTAAATTTACAATTCTCTATCCTACTACTAAAGCAGATATGCTTTTCTACAGCAATACCAGGTCTTTTTTAGAAAGGAAAGTTGCACCAAAGATTAGATTTCCTAGCATGGTAGCAATTTGGCTCAAAGCTTATTGCCATCATATACATAATAAAGACAAGAATATGCACTAGGAGGAAAATGATTACTTAGATCTTTTAGCTTAGCTTTAGTGCTTTTAGTTTACTTATTTGCATGGCAAAACCTAAAGAATTTTGGGAATTTGAGGAAAATCAAAGTGCTCAATACAATTAGTCCTGTATAGGTTTTTAGGAGGCAGAGCCTAAATCATTTGAAGGGTATGCAAGTTAGTAATCAGGAAGATAAGAGTTAAAAAGGACTTGATCGGTAGTTGAAGCCCAAGATAAGTAGGAATTTAGTAAGAGAATCTCTAGCCTTCAATAAGGTCAAGTCACAAGGCCATAAAATATTTTGAAAGAGCTGGTTAATGTGACTGTTGAGCCATTGTCAATGATAGTTGAAAAACAAAGAAAATGGGATGAGTGCTAGCTATTGAGTTGAAGAAGAGTAAATATCTTTTTTTTTTTTTAAAGGAAAAGTCTGTGACCTATAGGTCAATGAACTTGACTTAAATTCTTGGCAATATTCTGGAACATATTATTTAAGAAATTATTAGTGAATACCTAAAATATTCTAAGTATTTAGTCCTCAACTTGTTCACTTCCCATGAGCTCCTCCTCCATCTCACCTCAGCCATACACAAAGGTCATGTCTTTGATTTCAGCCATCATGCATAATTATGGATGCCTCTGTGTTCAAGAATTATGAAATCTCCTTATCTGAACACAATCTATTGCTTTTTCTGCTCATCCTCAAATCTTTCTTCCAAAAGTTCCAAAACTCTTCATCTGCACTGTGACCTCCATTCCCCTGACCCTTCAATTTTCTCCCAAGCCATCTGTCCAGCACCAATGATAGGGTGCAGCTTCCAGGAGAAATACAGCAGTAATCCTAAAGCCCCCAGACCTTAGGAGTGCTATTGTTCTAACAATCTGTTTGTCAATAATCTTAAAGTCTCCTGGCTTTTGGAATACTACAGTATAGTTATAGAGACTTTGCTGATTGCCAGATAAAAACCAGTTAGTGATAACCAAGTTTCTGAGACAAATGGTGAAATGCATACCAGACCACTCCTCAATTCTACCTCTAAGTAATAAAATGAGCATATCAGTGACATGAAAAACCAGATCTCTTTGTCTTTTCCTATAAATTTATCTTCTTGCTCCTGGTTCTTTGATAAATCCTTAATGTTACAATTATAATAAACTTTGCCCCTTGACTTGGGAGATGGGTTCAAGCCTGAAAATTCTTTTGAAACACCTCACTACACCAGTCTGCCTTTGGGAGGGGGTAGGTCTCCTTTTGAACCTTAATGTTTGGTGCCCTACACAGGGAGAATTTGGCTTCTCCTGGCTTCATGCCTTTCTTGTCAAGGTAAGCCTCCCTTCTTTTATCGCTTGATCCCAAGCAAATGAGAGAAGGCTTGTCTGGGTTGTCTTGAGCTCCAAACTCAGCAGATTTTCCTTTTCTAGAGACACTCAGACTTGGAAATTCTTGCAATTCTCAGCAAACTAATCTTTGCCATTTTTTCACCCTTCCTGGAATGGCAGAGAAGACAAGGTGCTATAGGATGGCTTATGGCAAGAATTAACCTTTCCCACCTTTTTCATGCCACAAGAGAAACTTTATGACTTTTGGCAAAGATGGGACAGTCTTCCATGTCATTTTTCTCTTTGTCTACATCTCTGAGCAGAATGTCTGTTTCATGTTTGTTCTATGAGCTAGATTTTGTTATCTGGAAAGATTTAAAATGCAGCCAGCAAGAAAAATAATTTCTATGCTGTAGTTAAAATGCTGGAAAAGATTTCTTAAGATCCTTAACTCCCACCTTAAAGTTTTGGAAAAGATTAACTCGTTTCCTGTGGACCCCAGCTCTGAACAAGTTAAGGGCTACAGAAATAAAGTTAGCTAATTAAAGTTATAGAGCAGTTAAACTAAGATCTTAGCAGATTCTCAAGGTTTTCAGAGCAATGACTAAGGAGTTTGGCAATTAATCATTTTAAGATTGCAAGGAAAATTCCTGAAACATTAGGGATAATTCCAGGAATTTACCCTATTCTTAAAGAAGGGAGTGAAAAAGAATAAAACAAAACAAAAAAACTAGGTAAATAGCAACTTATTGCTAACCCTTCCTTGATTCCTGTCTTGTCTCAAGACTTCTTCTGCTCCACTGGGAAAGCAGAAGGTATAAAGGGACCCTCTCCACAACCCTAATCATTCAGCATACTCTACTCCCCAGAATTCTGAGTATATCTCAGTTGTGGGGATTGCTAACAAGATCCATATAGCCTAAGTTCCTCTCATATCAGATCAGACTGTATGAGATAAACTGAGTGAAGACCTCTCATATGTGGCCTTGACCTAAACCTTAATTGTGACTTGAGACTTTGCAACAAGTTGAGCTATAGATAAAAGCTGCATGTGTTCCATTATTTTAAATAAACAAACATTTCTCTTCTGTCTTCCTCTCCTCCCCCACCTTTTCATTAGTATCTAAGCCCCTAATAGGCAAAGTATGTTCTGGGGTCAATATTTAGTCTCCAGCCAATGAGAGAAAAGATTAAGGTTGGGGGTAAGGGCTTCTAGTCTATACAATCTTGTGTTTTTGCAGTTTGCACTCCTTTATTGACATCTTGTCTGTTGGAAGTTGCTCTTTCTTACAAGAGAGTAATAAATACTTTTTTATCTTTTTACCTTGAGGGTCTCTGATTTTAATTTGGGTAAGGGTCACTGTCCCACATAGTTTGGGGGGCTTGTTTAGGGATATTTCCTGTTTGTGAGGGGTCTCTTCTGGACCAAATCCTTGGGCAGGCAGCCTTGGGCGGTGGTCCTTAGACTCGTCTCTGGAACTCCTGCTCTGATCAGGTAAACTCCTAAAGAGAGACATTTAGAGAAAGCAAAAATGGAAGTAAGCTAGCAAAGATAGAGGATTAATTTGGCTCAGGAGATAAACCAGCTGAAAAAAGTTTTAAATCAGTCAGGTAAATTCTGTACAATCCAGGTAGGGCAAGCAACTGGTGAGGGGGGAGAAACTAAAAAAAGATAAAGATTGTGAACCTTAGGAAAGGCCCATTTCCCTTGGTAAGATCAGATGATTCCTCTATACTTTTCCTTTGTCAAAAATTGGTGAACCACCTGGGGGGCTGGGATTGGGATAGGGAGAATTTGGGCGGTTAGAATCCATAAAAGACTCATATTTCCCTTTGATGTTGGGAAAATTCTAAGTGGCTTGAGTCCATAAGGATTCTCACATTTTCCTTTGGTAAAAAGAACTCCATAAAGAGGATAAGTTACCATGAACCTTGGGAAAGAACCTGATAGCTGGCTCTAAAACCTATCTAGTGTCCCAAGAAGAGAGCCCTTTAGGAAGAATTGGGATGAAGTACCAAAATGTATAGGGATTAAATACTATTGTTTTGTATAGGTTTTGTTTGCTCCACTTGCTTAGAGGAATTGTCATCCTTCAGGACTGTGTGTAAATTCAAAAGAGCCTTCAATACTCAGGTGTCAGGCTCCTAAGGCTTCAGCTCCAGAACTCCACTCCTCTATTCCAACCCAAGATGGGGCCAAGAATGGGAGCTTGATTATTTAGAAAAGGTATGTGTACAGGCACTTGCCCTATGCCCCAATGTTCAGTCTTCTGTGTTTCTCTCAGTCAGCCGAATTGCAAAGGAAAAGATGTGGCTAGTTGGGATTTTAAAATGCTTGATTTGTACATAATTGGATTTATGCAAATAGCTTTTAGCTAGAGAGAGGAAGGACTAGTTTTGAGATACAGAAAGTTTTTTTAACTGCCACTTCAAAAAGAAAAAAAATAATAAACTGACCTTTTTGAGGACCTAGAACTGGCCAATTTGGGTCTGCAGAAATAGTTAAAATTATAGAACTGTTAAAACATTTTAGTAGATTCTGGGGTTTTTGAGACTAAGTTTTAAGTTGTTTGGTACTGTCTTTCTATCAGCTAAATTGAGCTAATCTATTGAAATTTTAGGCCTAATTTACAGGCAAAACTACAAAAGGAAAAAAAAAAACAACGAAACAGACCTTTGGGATTTTTTATGTTTCTCAGTCTTGTGAAATCTGTCTTCCCTCACTGGCCTAAATTCTTCTGGGGTTTGTGCTGATGCTTCACCACCTTCAACATGCCCATTTCTAGAATGGAGGGTGGACTAGTCACTGAGCCACAGACCTGCTGCCAGACACCTAGGTCTAAATTTCTTCTACCCTCTCCCCCAGGGTCCTAAAGTCCACCAATTTCTTTAAGCCTTGTAGACAGACTTGAAAAGGCAGTTTTCTGCTACCTCAAATTTTGGGACTGTGTGTTTAAATTGGAATTCTGATTCTGAAATTGTGTGAAATAATTGCTATTAACTAGTGTGTTTTAAAATTGTGAACTTGTTTATCTTGCATAAGATTTTTAAACTATGAATGCATTGCTATTGAAGTATTGTTATTAGAAATTTAAATCTGGATTTGATTTGATTTTAAGTTAAAATATTTTGGTTCTTTGGTAACTTGCCTAAAGAGGTGATATGTTTGTATTTCCTAATTAGGTGAAATATATT
Source organism: Myrmecobius fasciatus (assembly GCA_023553655.1). Lineage (NCBI taxonomy): Eukaryota > Metazoa > Chordata > Mammalia > Dasyuromorphia > Myrmecobiidae > Myrmecobius > Myrmecobius fasciatus. The sequence goes on along the minus strand of JAJPUD010001413.1, from coordinate 310,008 downwards.
TAAGCTACTATGTTGCTTTCTAAATTGTATATTGGGTAATTTGTAAAAATTGTATGAGCTGTGCTTTAACATTTTGTCAGCCCAGCTGGATATATAGTATAAATTTTGTGAAATGTATTTAGAAATTACCTACATTCTGAATCTTAAAGTTTTTCTTGCTTTCTCTCTTTAACAAAGAAGTAAAAGCAAGAAAATTTTGCATAAGAGGATGTGTGATTGCAAAACAAACTAGTATGTAATATGTCTAAAGAAAAATAAGAAGGTATTGAGGTGTCCCTCTGGAGAGAGGAAGGCTGGTTTCAAAATATTCAAGTTAGGATTTAATGAAATTATATTAGTGGGGATGGGCAGAAAGTTTCCCCAGGGCTCTAATGCTTTGAGAGGTTAGTGGAATAACATTGGAACAAATTATATCTAAGTATTGATTGGTAGAGACAATTGAGTCTGATAAAGGAACATATTTTACTTCTAAGATTTTAAAAGAAATAAGAGGGATTGCAAATTGAGTGGCAATTTCATATACTTGGGCATCTGCCCTCATCAGGAAAAGTGGAAAGAATGAATCAGATTCTTTTTTTTTTTATCACATTTCAATTTTTTATTTTTTTTATTAAAAGCTTTTTATTTACAAAACATATGAGTGATTTTTCTACATTGACCTTTGCAAAACTTTTTTTTGTTCCAAGCTTTTCCCCTCCTTCCCCCCCACACCCCTAGATGACAGGTAATCTAATACATGTTAAATATGTTAAATTATATGACAAATCCAATATATATATACATATCTATACAGTTATCTTATTGCACAAGAAACATGAGATCTAGAAAGAGAAAAAAAAAACCTTAAAAGGAAAACAAAATGCATGGAAATATTCACAGAAAGCCTTAAAATGCTGTGTTGTGGTTTACACTCATTTCCCTCAGGCCTCTCTCTGGATGTATATGACTATCTTCATCACTGAACAATACGAACTGGTTTGAAACATTTCATTGTTGAAGAAAACCATGTCCATCAGAATTGATCATTGTATAGTCTTGTTGCTGTGTATAATGTTCTCCTGGTTCTGCTGATTTCACTCAGCATCAGTTCATGCAAGTCTCTCCAGGTCTCTCTGAAATCATCCTGCTGGCCATTTCTTACTGAACAATAATATTCCATGACATTCATATACCATAATTTATTCAGCCATTCTCCAATTGATGGGCATCCTTTCAATTTCCAGTTTCTAGCCACTACAAAAAGGGCTGCCACAAACATTCTTGCACGTGGGTCCCTTCCCTCCTTTAAAATCTCTTTGGGATATAGGCCCAGTAGAAACACTGCTGGGTCAAAAGGTATGCACAGTTTGATACCTCTTTGAGCATAGTTCCAAAGTGCTCTCCAGAATGGTTGGATCCATTCACAGTTCCACCAACAATGTATCAGTGTCCCAGTTTTCCCACATCCCCTCCAACATTCATCATTATGATTTCCTGTCATTTTAGCCAATCTGACGCTGTGTGTAGTGGTACCTCAGATTTGTCTTAATTTGCATTTCTCTGATCAATAGTGATTTGGAGCACCTTTTCATATGACTAGAAATAGTTTCAATTTCTTCATCTGAAATTTGTCTGTTCATATCTTTTGACCATTTATAAATTGAAGAATGGCTTGAATTCTTATATATTTGAGTCAATTCTCTATATATTTTAGAAATAAGGCCTTTATCAGAACCTTTGAATGTAAAAATATTTTCCCAGTTTATTGCTACCCTTCTAATCTTGTCTGCATTCATTTTGTTTGTACAAAAACTTTTTAACTTGATATATTCAAACTTATCTATTTTGTGATTGATGATCTCTAATTCTTCTTTGGTCACAAATTCCTTCCCCCTCCACAGGTCCAAGAGGTAAACCATCCTACATTGTTCTAATTTGTTTATAATATCATTCTTTATGTCTAGATCATGAATCCATTTCAACCTTATCTTGGTATATGGTATTAGGTGTGAGTCAATGCCTAGTTTCTTCCATACTAGTTTCCAATTTTCCCAGCAGTTTTTGTCAAATAGTGAGTTTTTATCCCAAAAACTGGGGTCTTCAGGTTTATCAAACACTAGATTACTATTGTCATTGAGTATTTTGTCCTGTGAACCTAACCTATTCCACTGATCCACTACTCTATTTCTTAGTCATGAATCAGATTCTTAAGAAATGTTACTAAATTGATGGTAGAGATTAAATTTCCTTGAACCAAATATTTGCCTATTGCTTTATTAAAGAATTAGAAGTGTCCCCAGAAGTAGAATCTCATATGAGATTGGTTTATTTTATTTGGGAGGAAAAATGGAAAGATCCTTTATTGAAATAATTATGTACTGTCAGTGTCCTCAACCCTTTTGACCTTTAAGAAGCAAGGATTGATGACACAGACAATACCTTTGGAGTTTGCAGTTCTAAGAGAGTGTTTTTTGTTTTTGTTTTTAAGTCCTGGAAGAAGCAGAGTGGAAGGATCTTTTTTTTTTTTTTTTTTTTTTTAATAATCATTGAACATCTATTTATTTATTTATTTTAATTTTATTAATACTTTTTATTTGCAAAACATATGTATGGGCAATTCTTCAACATTAACCCTTACAAAGCTTTCTGTTACAAATTTTCCTCCCTACTCCCCACCCCTCCCCTAGATGGCAGGATATTTAATACATGTTAATTATGTTAAAATACTTAAGAAATCGAATATATGTATACTTATTTCCACACATCATTTTGTGCAGGAAAAATCGTATCTACAGGAAAGAATAATCAGAAAAAGGAAACACAATGCAAGTAAACATCAATCAAGAGCATGAAAATGATATGTTGTAGTACACATTTCACATCCCTCTCTCTGGGTGTATATGGCTTTCTTCACTGAAAAATTGGAATTGGTTTGAAGCATTTCATTGTTGAAGAGAGCCATGTCCATCAGAACTGATCATCATATAGTATTGTTGTTGCCGTGAAAAATGATCTCCTGGTTCTGCTCACTTCACTCAGCGTCAGTTCATGCAAGTCTCTCCAGGCCTCTCTGAAATCGTCCTGCTGGTAGTTTCTCACAGAACAATAATATTCCATAACATTCATATACCATAATTTATTCAGCCATTCTCCTATTGATGGGCATCCATTCAGTTTCCAGTTTCTAACCACTACAAAAAGAGCTGCCAGAGTGGAAGGATCTTACCAGACATTACAGATAACTGAGACTGAAATCTGGAGGCAGAGTGCACCAGGCTTAAAAGACCTATGAAGAAACCTCAAGAATGGACTGTTAAGGACAATTTATAACCTTTGAAATTGACTGCAATTAGGAATGTTTTGGTGGGAGGAGAGACTAATTGTGCTTAGAGGAATTTTAACAATATTGGTGTTCACTGATGCATTGTTGGTGGAACTGTGAATGTATCCAGCCATTCTGGAGAGCAATTTGGAACTATGCTCAAAAAGTTATCAAACTGTGCATACCCTTTGACCCAGCAGCATTTCTATTGGGCTTATATCCCAAAGAAATCATAAAGGAAGGAAAGGGCCCCACATGGGCAAGAATGTTTGTGGCAGCCCTTTTTGTAGTGGCTAGAAACTGGAAAGTGAATGGATCCCCATCAATTGGAGAATGGCTGAACAAATTATGGTATATGAATGTTATGGAATATTATTGCTCTGTGAGAAACAACCAGCAGGATGATTTCAGAGAGGACTGGAGAGACTTGCATGAACTGATGCTAAGCGAAATGAGCAGAACCAGGAGATCAATGTACACGGCAACAACAATACTATATGATGGTCAGTTCTGATAGACATAGCTCTCTTCAACAATGAGATGTTTCAAACCACTTCCAATTGTTCAGTGAAGAAAGCCATATACATCCAGAGAGAGGGATATGAAATGTGGACCACAACATAACATTTTCATTCTCTTTATCGATGCTTGCTTGCATTGTGTTTCTTTTTTCTGATTTTTCTTTCTTGTAGATAGGATTTTTCTTGCACAAAAATGATAAGTGTGGAAATATGTATACATATATTCGATTTGTCAAGTATTTTAACATAATTAACATGTAGTGGATATCCTGCCATCTAGGGGAGGGGTAGGGAGTAGGGGGGGAAAATTTGTAACAGAAAGCTTTGTAAGGGTTAATATTGAAGAATTACCCATACATATGTTTTGCAAATAAAAAGTTTTAATAAAAAAAAAGATTCTTTCAGCCTTAAGAAAAAAAAACAAAACAAAACAAACAAACAAAAAAACAATATTGGTGTTGAACCTGTTATTTATATTTCCAGAAAAGTTTATAGGGACTCCTCAACTGGAGGTTGAATTGACATTTTTTAGGATGAAGAAATTATTAATGTTAATTCTGCTAGGGTTCTTTAATGTGAAATTAGGACATTCTATTCTATGTGTTTTAATTGTTTGTACTGAGTCATTTTAAAACTGTTTCCCTTGTTTAGGGAGATCCTGAGAACAGTAGTCTCTATCCCTTTGAAAATAGTTAATACATGAACATGTTTTGATATAGATTGGTTATTGAGCATCTTAAAGTAAAAGAAATTTGTGTAGTGTTGAATTTAAAACCCATCTACTTAGATATAAAGATAAGCTGTGAACATTCTAGAATGAATCTTATTGTTAACAATGTAAGTAGGTATAGTTGATACTTATTTAGGATATGTGAACCTTAAGAGATAAATTTACCTTAAGCTTTGTTAATGATACTTGCTATCTGAGATCAAATATTAGCTACAGTCCCAAGAGATTTTGCATTTTGAATTCAGATACTATTGTCTGATGGATCATCAAGCCAATAATCCATCATATGAAAGGAATATGCCACTGACTGTTCAAAGGAAAGGGATCCTGAATTGTTATAAATGGGGCAATAGTTATTCTTGGCAAGAGTTGGGAGGACAACTGTGGCTTTTGCTTAAGGTGGGATCCTTCTGACTCAGTTTCCTAGTGGTGTTCTTTTGAATAAGAACCCATCTGATTATTCTTGAATCTGGCTATAAGGTGGAATTGTTATTGCATACAATTAGCTATCCTATCATGTATGTGCTCTTGGGCTGAGACCTGAAGGATGAGTTTTTATAATCATGTCCCTGTTTTATCCTCTTATAGCAAATTTCTATTATCAGGGATAGGGTTTGGTAGAAGTTATGAGCACAATTCAAGCTTGTAAGGTCTTGCAGTTTCATATCTGAAAATATGTGGTCATTTATATCCTAAATAAGTAGGTGACTATTTGGTCTAGTCATCTATCTGTTGTTAGATGCATATGTCTGTCTGTTTCTTTTAGAATTTCTGTTGCTGATTTTCTTGATAGGCATCTTTGTTTGTGAAAACTTACCTACTCATTACTGGAGATACAAATGGTTAGGGTGATAAGATGGTCCCAGATGGGAGTTGAGAGTACAGAACCCCAATTTCTATGCTTAATAGGTTCATTAGACTCCAAGCCATAGTCTAAATGATTACTAACCAAACGTCAAAGGCACTGGATTTGTTAGCAGACCAGGCCACTCAAACTAGAGTAGCAGTACTACAGCATAGATTGGTATTAGACTACTTGTTGGCTGAAGAAGGTAGTTTGAGGGAAATTAAATATTTGCTATGTGAAAATTGATGATAATGGACAGGTAGTGAAGGAAATTGCCAAAGACATCAGAAAATTGGCCATGTCCCATTCTATGCCTGGTCCTCATTGATATGATCTATGGTGTGGGGTTTGTCATTAAATGATGGCAAGTGCCAAGGGTTGAGGTTTGGTCAATCATGTGAGGAATTCACAAATGACCACTCTCCTTGGCAAAGGATAGATTTGTTTGGGGGAATAGATTATAGATAAAATGAAGAGATGGTGGATATGAAATAGACTTGGAAAAACATGAAAAAAAGGTTGCTTAGTGGAGCTCACAATTTCCCAGTAGAGAAGGAGTACCCCATGAAGTTGGGGTATGCCCTTGGCTGCAGGCTAAATTCTAAAAGGGATTTGGCACCTTAGAGTTGTGGTATGGGGGAAGGGGCAAAATGCTGTGGTGGGCTTGACCCAAAGGAAGGTAGCAGCCATACAATGGCCCACAAGTAAGTTTTATAGGGAAAATTTAACCTCAGGGACATGAATAAGATTTCCAGAGAGGAAATATTGAACAACCTGGAAGGGGAGATCCAGTTAAACTTGAACCTTTAGAGGATGGTACTAAGGAATCAAACTGAAAACAGGATCTTTGTTTACTGACAAGAATGGACTCCAGTAGAGAAAAAGAATAAACCAGGTCCAGAGGAATTGGAGACTGAGAACAAGATAATTGAGGAAGTGTATCAAGAATGTTGTGAGATGTCTTCAAAGGTTAATAATTAAAGAAGAGGTACTGTATGGGATAAACTAAATGAAGACCTCTCATAGAGATGTGGCTTCAATCTATGCCCTAATTATGACTTGAGGCTTTGCAATAACAAGTTGAGGTATAGGTAAAAGCTTCAGGTTTTCCATTATCTTAGATAAACACATATTTCCCTTCTGTCTTTCACTACCATCACCACCATCACCACCACTACTACCTTTTCATTAGCTTTTAAGACCTAATAGGTAAAGTGTGTTCTGGAGTCAATACTTAGATTCTGGGTAAATTAGAACTCTCTAGCCAATGGGAGAAAAAGTCAAAGGGTGGGAGAGGAGGGCTTCTGGTCTATAAATCTTGTGTTTTGCAGTTTGTGCTTTGCACTCCTTTATTGACAGCTTGTCTTTTCAGGGTTACCCTTTCTCATGACAATACTTAATCCTGTTTTTGCTTTTTACCTTGAGGGTCTCTGATTTTAATTTGGATAAGGTCACTGTCCCACACACAGCTAAGAAAAGAGCATGCTGAAAAACTGTAGGGAAACTCAAATTCTGCCTCACCTGTAGAAATGGGGGAAGCAGCAACAGCCATGGGAACCCCACATTACCTTGCCCAAACACCTCCCCAAAACAGCTGAGGGAATGGGGATGGAGTGGGGGTCAGGCCCCATGGTCAGCATTCCCTGAGCCCTGGGACCTGAAACTACCATTAAAGGAAGTTCCTGGCACCAGTCACCCTAACCTTCAGCAGGTTCTATACAGCAATTGCCTGGGAAGAATCTGACTGCCCCTGGAAACATTCAGCATGGCAGTGTTAGATGAAAAAGCCAGTCAGCCTCTGCATTTGGTAAATCTACCATCCTCTGTTTCAGTTGCAGAAATGTATTAGCTATGTAATTTATGTCAAATTATTTATCTGGGTCCAGTTTTCTGATTTGTAAAGAAAAATAATTGTGAAAAATCATGACTGCAAAAGTACTTAGCATAAAACAAATGCTATATGAATATTAACTGCTTTATTGGATATAATTGCTTCATATTTGATAACTTTATATGGGTTTTTAGATGTGACCAGCATACAATGTCAATGTTGAGATAAATTATTTCTATGTGTGTATATAGAGTAATTTGGAAGCAAATGCAACTAAATTAAGATCTCCCCAGGACTAGGAAGATAGTGCATAGAGGAAAGAGAGGATCTTTCTCTTTCTTCCCTCTTTCCCTGACTGCAGCAGGTATACAGGGATGCAGGGATGGGAGGGAGAGAAAATATACTCAGTTCAATGAAACTTGTTATTTGAGATATAATAGTAAAAAGTAGTTTTAAAGGAATTCTAAACAAAGCCCACTAAAGGGATATATAAATTGTAATCTATCTGTACCGACAGTGTTAACAGAAGATTTAAGAGTTTGAAAACTTTAGGAAAACAGAAAAGCAATTCACTGCTACTTTAAAAACTCTTGCAACAAACAGCCTGCTTTTGACTTTTGGAGAGTCAGATTTCTGAGGGCTCTATCAGTAAAAACTGGCATTTAATCCTTTCCTGGCTCACAAAAGAGAAATGGTTTGTATGAATTGGGAAATAACCAAATGGAAATTCAGTTTTTCTGGAACATTTAATTCAAATTTAGGAAATCTAATGAACTAAATTTAAGTCATTTAAAAAAAAAATCTGTTTTCTCAATTTCAAGAATTGTCTTATTTCTTCCCTAAAACAAAAGGGAAACTTATTTAAGGAAAGGGAGAAGCTAACCCTTCTTGAGAACTTCCAAAGCTGCATCAGCTTGGGAACAGAATAAACTGAACAAATTTATTGTAAAAGAAGGTAAGTAAAAGTAAAGGTAAGGTAGAAAGTTTATTTAGCCTTGCTATAACCCTGTTTTATGTAATTTAGGGAACTGGGCATTTCTACATTTGATAGAAAATTAAGAGGAAATTATAGCTAAGACCATTTGACTATTAGGAAAATTCTAAAATTAAGTTATTTGGAGTTATTGTCATCATGTTAAAACTAAAATTGTTAACTAATGTGTGTGGGGGGGAGAGGTATCCTTTCCCCATTCATAAATTGGGGGGAAGTTATCAAACAGCACAAACTATGAAAACACTTAAAATTACTCAGGATGGGCAACAGCAAGTTCAGTCCCTTCTCTAGAGTCACTATCAACTCCCTTTAATTTAATTTGTAAGCTTGTCAGTTTTTTTTTTTTTTTTTTTTTTTTTTTTCTTGAAACCATCAGGGTAAGAAGGTCATCAGCTCTGAGAAATGAGTCTAAAAGGATGTATAGTTCCCAAACAAGGAATGTGTTTACTAAGAACCTATAAGCTTGTTTAATGATTGGTCCTTGTATCAAAATGGAGGTTTTTTTTAAACTTCAGAAAAAGAAAAGTAAAACATGTCATATAAATGAGTCCTGGTAAATTTTTAAAAATAATGTATCTGTTGTTGGTGGAACTGTGAATGGATCCAACCATTCTGGAGAGCAATTTGGAACTATACTCAAAAAGTTATCAAATTGTGCACATACCCTTTGACCCAGCAATGTTTCTACTGGATTTATATCCCAAAGAGATTAAAGGAAGGAAAGGGACCCACATGTGCAAAAATGTTTGTGGCAGCTTTTTTTGTAGTAGCTAGAAACTGGAAACTGAATGGATGCCCATCAATTGGAGAATGGCTGAATAAATTATGGTACATGAATGTTATGGAATATTATTGTTCTGTAAAAAATGACTAACAGGATGATTTCAGAGAGGCCTGGAGAGACTGCAAAAGAACCCACATATGGAAAAATATTTCTAACAGCCCTTTCTGTAGTGACAAGGAACTGAAAACTGAATGGATGCCCATCAGTTGGAGAATAACTGAATAAGTTATGGAATATATGCACAGATAGTCTTCAACATTTACCCTTGCAAAACCTTGTGTTCTAAATTTTTTCTCCCTCCCCTCACCCCCTCCTCTAGAAACCAAGTTATACATATGCAATTCTTCTATATATATTTCCACAATTATGATGCTGCACAAGAAAAATCAGATCAAAAAGGGGAAAAAATGAAAAAAAATGCAGGCAAACAACAAAAAAAGTGAAGATACTATATTGTGATCCTCATAGTCCCCCAGAGTCCTCTCTCTGGGTACAGATATTAAATACTGATAAAAATAAGAATCTAAACATCATACTGTAAGAAGTTATAAAAGAAAACTGTGGGGAGGAAGCGAGGAAAGGGAGAATTCTGGGAAGATGATAAAGTAAATTGGTAAATTTTAAGCTCTCCTGCTTTTCCCCACAATAAAACAAATTTGCACCTCAGGGCAAACATAGAGTAGTGAAAAATCAAGAAGACTTGTGGTAGAACAGGGAACCTCCAGAAACAACTGAAGATCTGAAGAAAGACACCAGGCCAGGGATTAACTTGTTTGAAATGTAAACACCTCCAGGCTAGCTCCTCTGAAAAATCAAGTAAGCTAGCTAGGTGTGGGTAGAACCTCAGCTGAAATCTCAGAGACTGAGAGCCTCCCAGGCTATTTTTCTAGTTGGGATCTGAGTCAGGGAGGACTAAGTAAACCTTGCCTAATCAAGAACACCAAGCCCAACTGTGCTGCTGAGACAAGGAACCAGTACCTGGTGAGTGAAGAAATATGAGGGGCAGGGATACTGCTGGCTGCAGGCACTTGCAGGATGGTAGAGCTCTTGGTATGGTGTTCTTGATTAGAGGCAAAAGCTAAAGGGAATCTTGAGGCACATCTCCCCCCATGCCATAATTAGAGGTGCTTACACTAATTCCTCTCATAAAAATTTAAAAAAAAATGAATCAGCAAGGAAGAAGGAACCCCATTGTTGAAACATACTATGGAAATAAGGAAGACCAGAATTCATCTTTAGAGGAGGAGACTTTAGTTAAAAAAAAACAAAAAACCCGCTTCTAATCCAAGAGTAATGTGAAATGGTTCCCTGCTGAAAGAGCATTTATAGAAAAACTCAAAAAAGAATTTAAAAATCAAATGAGAGAAATTGAGGAAAAACTAAAAACAAAGCAAAACAAAACCATCCAAGAAAAACAAGATTATGATAAAGTTAATCAACTAGAAAAGAAAGTACAGAGTCTCAAAGATGAAAATAATGCTTTGAAAATAAATAGAACAGAATGTGAAACATCTTATGAAAAAATAACAGATCTGGAGAATGGATCAAGAAGAGTAAATATAAGAATAATTGGACTGCCAGAAAGTTGTGACCAAAAAGAGAACTTTGACACAATAATGCAGAAAATAATCAAAGAAAATTGTACTAGAATGATAGAATACGAGGGGAAAGTAGAAATAGAAAAAATCTACAAATTACCACCTTAAAGAGATCCTTTGTGGAAAACATACAGGAATATTATTGCCAAATTTAGAAAACCCCAGATCAAAGAGAACATTTTGCAAGAAACAAGAAAAAACAATTAAAATGCTCTGGAACTACAATTAGAATTGTACAAGACTTATCAGCAACCACAATAAAGGACCCCTATATCCTGGAATCATATTTACCAACAATCAAAAGAACTAGGCCTGTGGCCAAAAAAATCATATCCAGCAAAATTACTTATAATTTTGAATGAGAAAAAAATGGACATTCAACAAACTTGCAGATTTTCAGGACTTTCTATCAACCAAACCCGAACTTAACAGAAAATTTAACATACAAGAGCCAATATCAAAGATTAACTTTAAGAAACTCAACATGGATGAACTAAACATGAACAAATTTTTTTTACATGAGAAGTGTATGTTATATTTTAAGATTCATATCAACAATAGGGTATCAAAAGAGAGATAGGCAGAGTTAAAAATAGTAATCATGTTATACAAGTGAGGTGCAGAGGAAGAATAGACACAGAGGCATTAGAGTGGGGAAGAGGGCTTGTAGTTCTGAAAAACCTACTCACAATGTGAATGAGTTCAATAAGGCAACTACATATATACCATGTAGGGTATAGCACTTTCCAAAATCTATAAACATATAAGGGGGGGGAGGGGCAGCTAGGTGGCGTAGTGGATAGAGCACCAGCCCTGAAGTCAGGAGGACCTGAGTTCAAATCTGATCTCAGACACTTAACATTCTCTAGCTGTGTGACCCTGGGCAAGTCACTTAACCCCAATTGCCTCAGAAGAAAAAAGATATAAGGGGGGAGGGATGGGTCTGTGGAGAAGGAAAGGGTGAGAGAAGAAGACAAGGGAGGGATCCTTGGGTGGAGGAAGGTTAAATAATAGCAAAGCAAGTTATGGAACAGAATTTAAGCAGAGTCAGAAGGGGTAGGAAAGATGTGTGTATGGGTGAGATGTGTGTGTGTTTGTGTATGTATATATACATGCATATATGTATATGTGTATATATATATACATATATATATATATATACATACATACATTTATCTTTTCTTAACTGTAGCTTGCTTGGGTGTGGTAGGGGAAGATGAAAGGGGGAAAAAGAATAAAGTAAATGAGGTGTGCAGCAGAGAACCAAAGAATATTTTATAAGGAAGTAAAGAAAAAATGGGCATTTATGAATATAGTTTCTTCTACTAATATATATATATATATATACACACATATATATGTATGTATGTATATATACATAATATAAGTATATATAAGAAAATACATATATATATATATATATATATATATATATATATATATATATATATACTTTCTTGATCTGGTAATTTGTTCTTTTATATTTTGAATCCTCCTTGATGTTCTACTGAGCACATAACAACGTTCTCCTTTGATTCATTTTATTTTGTTTTGTATTCCTTTTCTGTTTTTCTTTTTTTTTTTTTGCTCTGTTTTTTCAAATAAAATAAATTTAAAAAAAGAAAGAAAGAAAAGAAAACTGCCCAGATGTCTTAGAGCTAAAGGCCAATTAAAAGAATCCACTGACATCACTTTGTCTTCCTGTTACATATGCAATATTTTTATTTCCTTACAATATATGCTGTCATTTTGATTTTTACTTTGGTTGGTTGAATAAACTCATGACATTCAAAATATTTGAGGAGAGAATTGCTAAAATGATACCAGTATTTGTTTCAATTTCATCTCACCTATGACAAATCTAGACATTTTAGATGTTTATCAAAGGTCTCTTTATTGGGAAGAAAGTAAGTATATGAAATACATGTGTGACATTTATGAGTAACATTTGCTCTAAACACACTTTTGAAAACATAGTTGATACAATTTTGGATCAATTAGAAAAGTATGACTTTTGAAATCTCTGAATGCATTGATTCTCAATATTATCATTCTTTATTGAAATTAGTTCTTATTAAAATATGCAGTTCTAAGACTTTTTTCCCGAAGGTCTTATGTAATTTTTTTTAGAGTGAGTACATGGGAGTGTCGTTTATATACTACCATCCAGCTGACATGTATTTTATCTGTTCTTTATTATTTTAGTATTTTCATGCTATGTATATGCCATAACTAATCTATTGCTTATGAGAAATGCATAAGATAATATATTTGTAGGCAGTGTTATAACTTTATAATATATTTTTATATCTTGTTTTATATGTATGTTATAGCATTCAAAAAGAATTTTTTTCTTGATTGAAAAAAGGATACAAAATGCAAAACCCACAATTTTGACAACTGAAAATTGCCAATTGTTTTATATTACCTTATTATATTGAGAGTGTTATCTTTGTTGGGCTTTTAGTTACTTACTGAATGAATACATTAGAAGCATTTGAGTTTTAGCTGGGATTTTACATAGCTTGCATTTTAATTCTTTGGTTCTTTGCTGTTTCTATTAACCTATAGCATTATTTTAATAAATGTTACAATACCAACCTACAAAAAAAAAAAAGATATAACAGCTACCACCACAAATGAATGGAAAATTTGGAATATGATATTCGAGATGGCAAAATATCTAGACTTAAAATTAAGAATAATGTACCCAACAAAATAGTATGATCTTATAGAAAAAAAAATTCACTTAAACCATACTGAATAAAAAATCTGACATATAAAAGTAAAAGGCAAGAGAAGCATTAAAACATGAATATAAACAAGCAATTATAATGGATTAAACAAGAAAAAAAACTATTTTCATGCTAATACAGGGAAATGATAGATGGAACCCCCCTCAGAACTCTATTACCACCATCAAAGGTTATAGAGGGAATCTAATTAGAAAAAGGGCCTGGGAATGACTTTTAGATTTTAATCTTAAAAGAAGAACGCTGATGGCATATGACTAATGAAGTGGAGGAATAGATATTTCTCCTATCTCTATGACCTCTCGTATATAAGTTTGTGCCAAAGATAAAGCAACTTCAGCTGTCTCTGTGGTCTAGACACACACACACCCTCTCCCATCCTCATGAACTGAAGTTATGCTGAACTCACTCAGGACCCTCTCCCCTACCACTAACTATGCTGTCAGCAGGAAAACTTTTGTTAGCCAAGTCAAGATCCTAACAAATGGGCTTTCAACAAAACTCAACCAGTTTTTCCAGCCCTGTCCCCTTTCCTCTTTAACTCTAGCTGATAGTTAAAGTATATATATATGTATATATATATGTATATATATATACACATTGATTGTTCCCCCCTGTGAATTCTTCATTTCTCCCTGTCTCTCACAATCTTATGCTGCAAAACCTCTCTGCACAAGAGAAGCAGAGAAGGAAAGAAGGAGGATATGCATCTAAGCTTGAAAAAGAACTCAACTCTAAACCCTAACCTTTTTTGGCTCTCCCAGAGCCAAACTACAGAAATGATCCTTGAAATATCATCATGGCAGCTTGTTAAACTTCTGGTCCTGGACCGGAAAACTGCAAAATAAGGGAAGCTGGATACCAATATAGCACATGGTTACTGTGTGGTATTCCATAAAGCCAGAAGGAAAGAGCCTAGCATCCAGCAAGTGTCATTTCTGTCCCCTCAAAAATCATTTGAAACATAGACATAGGCAGATGAACACTAGATTATCCAAAGTGATGGAATGCTTAGAACAGTTTAAGATCTAACCCTGTTATCAAAAGACACCATGGAACTCAGCAGGGTTGGGGAGTAAGCCCAGGATGAGCTATTACTTGCCCACTGCCTCCCCAGTTGCAAATTACTCCAGGAGTAGTGTGACAAGCAATGCTCTTTTAGAATAAGAGAAGAATCTTTTATTCAATGATTCTCATGAGAAGCTGGTGTGCTCTCAGGTGAGACACACACCTAATACAGAAGTGAAAGCAAGCTTCATATTGTTATTTCGGTTCTTTACCCCTCCCTTCAAGCTGGATAGGCAGAATTATAATCCTAGTTACAATTGGTTGGATTTATAATCCCCTTTATTCACCCATTCCAAATGTCAAAAGGCTTGTTTCCTGTCATTGACCCTAGCTGGTTTGGGATGGTTTAGGCTTGGACCCCTTTATCAGGAATTTTATGGTTTATGCACAGTGATTGGTTGGAGATATTTTAACAAGATTTCACCCCTCCCTTCATCCTGTTTTGACAATATGTGTGGAAACCTAACTTCTCATATTCCTCTCACACCCCCAGGAAATCACATTAGAGGAGAGGAAGTCAAAAAGTGATCAATAGGAGAAAATAAGGAGGGAAAGAAAGATTGAAATTACCAAAAATGTCAGTAAGAAGAAAATTCAAAGTCTTTGAACATAATCAGATAAATCAACAAGGAAAACATTAATAGTAAAAGGAAATATTCCTCCAGATCTAGTAAATGAGTTCAGAGATCTATAAAGGAAAATGATCCAGAACTTGATGAGACGAAGGACTCTGAAGAATATAGGGAGTGGGGCAGCTAGGTGGCTGAAGTCAGGAGGACCTGAGTTCAAATCTGGTCTCAGACACTTCCTAGCTGTGTGACCCTGGGCAAGTCACTTAACCCCAATTGCCTCAGCAAAAAGCAAAAAAAAAAAAAAAAAAAAAGAATATAGGGAGTGTTGTGCCACAGTTCCATGTCTCAGTTTCCCTCAATTGCTCTGTTTCAGTTTCCCTTAATTGTTCTACCTCAGTAGCAACCCCCCCGCACTTCTTGACCATCAGAAATAATTGGGATAGCATTCCAAAGGAGTCATAAAACCTCCAGATGGTCCATTTCGACATACCCCTTATCTTTTGGCTTCAGACTTACTATCTCATAGTTCCTTCCCAAGCTTCCTCCACCCCCAACCTGTCAGAACTGAATTGATAGTCCTCTCCTGGAACTCCAATCCCCGACAGTACTCTACCTCTCCTTCTGCTCCATGAGCTCTTTGTTCCCCTGAGTCGTATAAGAATCCTGCAACCAAACTTACTAATTGCTGGACCTACTTGACATCCAGTTGGCTGGCATGTTTGCCAATCTAAACTCTCAATGGACTGTGTGCTTTGAGACAAGAGTCCTAGCAGTCCTGATCCATAGCTATGGATTCTAAACTCTCAATTAACATCAATAAAATATTAACTAATCGCCAATGTGTGATACTACCTCAGTTTCTCCCTGAGCATTACAGTAGATTCTTCACAAATCCCGTGACTGGTCAGAAGGGGGGGGGTGTCCCACACCATCTCCCCTCTTTCATACACTTCATCAATACCATCTCCCCTCATCAGTTTCTTAGGTAGAACTTGACACCATTGATTCAAAGTTTTCTATTCTGCCCAATATTTTTGCTGTGCAAGATATAAATACTGCTCTAATAATTGTCCTTCTCCCTCCCTCAAGTAGGGCCAGCCCAGAGAATTAGACTGGCAGTCATTGCCAGCCGACAGGATATCAATATCCAGCCATTAGTAAGTTTGGCACAAGATTCTTATAGGATTCCCAGGAACAAAGAGCTCAGGAGGCAGAAGGAGCAGAAGGAGGGGTTGAGCACTGCAGGGGGAATGGAGTTCCAGGAAGGGATTATCAATTCAGTTCTGACAGGTAGGGAATAAAGGAAGTGCAACAAGCCTGGGAAAGGAACTGGGAAATAGTAAGTCTGAAACCAAAAGACAAGGGATGGGGCAGTTAGGTGGTGCAGTGGATAGAGCACCAGCCCTGAAGTCAGGAGGACCTGAGTTCAAATCTGGTCTCAGACAGTTAACATTCCCTAGCTGTGTGACCCTGGGCAAGCCACTTAACCCCAATTGCCTCAGCAAAAAAAATATATATATATATATATATATATATAAAGTATGTAGAGATGGACCATCTGGAGGTTTTATGATTCCTTTGGAATGCTAGCCCAATTATTTCTGATGGTCAGAAGAAAGGGGTGTTGCTACTGTGGGCAGAACAAATAAGGGAAACTGAGACATGGAACTGTGGCACAACACTAGGAATCCCTATTGAATGAGGCAAGCTGTCTCTATGGTAAAAAGGAGAGAGGTTTATTTCACTAAAAAGAACAAAATCTTGCCAGTGGGCGGAAGCTTGCTAGGGCTTTCGCCTCAGTGGGTTTATGCTGAGCATGACTCAGTGGGTCTTTCCCCTTGTAGGAAAAGAGGGAAGATTGTGGTTCAGATTCTTCCTTTTATTTTGCCTTCTAAGTCTTCAGGCTGGGAGATTAAGGGCTAGAATCTGTAAAGGGTGATGATTATGCCCTACACCAAGACTTCTGATTGAATTGCAAGTTTGCCTAGGAATAGGTGGGTAGGGCCCCTCCTATCACCATTGGAGGGTTTTTGAGATTTTGGGTCTCTCCAGCCTTCCCACCACAATCAGAGGACACACAATCAAGGACAGTTTATATCAAAACAAAAGAAAGAACAATAGATTGAGAATACAAACATACAGAAAGAGCAACACAAACAAAACTAGGAATACATTTTACACAATAACAGCAAGAATGTTCGATGATCAAATATGAAAGATTTAGTTCTGTTCAGTGGTTCAGTGATCTAAAGCAATCCCAATAGACTTTGGACAGAAAATGCCATCTATATCCAGAAAAAGAAGTAAGGAGATTGAATGTAAATCAACACATGCTATGCTCACTTCTTTTTCTGTTTTTTTTTTTTTCTTTCCCATGGTTTTTCCCTTTTGCTCTGATTTTTCCTCTCCCAACATGATTCATAAAGCAATGCATGTTAAAAATAAAAAACAAAACAAACATACAGAAAGTATAGTCTAGGAGAAGAGAAACAAAGAAACAAACAAAAAAAAACCAGTGAAGAGTAATATATATATATATATGTTCTCTATCCAAGCAAAATATACTGATCCTGAAGACAGAATACATAAAGATAACCTGGTTCAGATCTCCCAGAAGAATACCAGTGAAAAAATCCTAATTAATGAAGAACTCCTCCTGATCATAGAAAAGGAAAACAAACAGACCAAAAACAAAAACAAAACAACAACAAAGGCTGTAAACTCCAAGATACTACTTTGTGGTTAAATATAACACTCCAATTCAGAAACTAATTTTTCAATCAGGAAAAAGATCTTTAAATACAAAGGAAAATTAATTTGAATGACACAAGATTATTCTGTAACCATTTTTAACAAAGGAGGGAATAAAATACTTTGTTCTAAAAAACAACATACAGTCCAGGGTGACCTACCCTGCAAATTTGAGCTTAACCATAAATGAAAAAAAAAATAACCATTCAATAATAGACATCTGAAACATTCTTAGAAAGAATACCAGAAAGAGATTATTTACCTCAAACAATCCAGACAGCAGAAATGCAGCAGCCAGTGATAGTAACAAGGAACAATGTAATTGCACAGAAACAGACCAGTAAGAGACTTCTTTCTAAAAGTATACAGAGACAAGTTGGTGTAGGTGGAAGTCAGAGGAGATACTATATATCACAGAAATATTGCAAACAAATGTAAAAAGACAAAAATAATGTTATATATCATTTATAGGCCACAATGTAATAATAAAAAAAAATAGTTATTGGTTCAGGGACCACAAAGAAAAGACACACCCAAAGAGAGACTTAACCCATGAAATCCTAAACAATGAGTAGAAACAATATAGAAACAACTAGTAGGAGAGAATTTTGGGAAGATGATGGAGTAGGCCAGAAAACTTTACACTCTCCAAACTTCCTCCACCAAAAAGTTGGATCATGGCCCCAAAATCTCGGAGGAGCAGAAATAAACAAAAGTTGGAATAAAGACAATTTGAGGAAATCCCAAGCAAGACTTAAGTCTCCAGGGGAGGAGGTTTGGCCTGAATGAAGTGTGAACACCTCTAGGCCTCCTCCACAGAATTAAGAAATAATAATCTCTGGAGGCAATCACAGCCTCTGGATCTTTCGCCTCTGGGTGAAAGCGGGGTTTGGAAGGATAAGTAGGAGAGTATGAAAAAACCTTGTATTGTTGAGAGACAGGATGTTAAGCACAGCTGTGCCGACCAGACTGGGTCGTGGGTGATGGCTATGGGAGAGAAGGAGCTAAAATGTGCCTCATGAGTGCCATAGCAGAAAGGTGGGGACCCTGTAGTCTGTGAGGACCTGCAGAAGAAAGAGTCCCTGGTTTTAGTTCAACGGAAGAAAGGACAGTCGGTGTTTGCAGCCACCAGAGTGATTACAGGGAGCAAGAGCATTTACAGGACAGCATGGCTAGGGTCTAGCTATGGCCTATTGATGGAGGGGAATGTCCAAGTTTGGGCCTGGGACAAAGTTCAGAAAATAACAGCAAAAAGGACTTTGCTTGGGGCCTCATTCTTCTTACCCCAACATTAGTATCATCATAATAAGAAGTTGCTAAGAATAAAATTAAATTAAATTAAAATTTTTAAAATGAGTAAGGAACAGAGAAAGAGCCCAAACATAGATAGCTACTATGAGGACTGGTTGATTGTTGTCTTTCATTCTCAAAGAACCAAAATGACATCAATATGTTAGAGTGGAGTTACAGTGTATCTGACTGTGGCTGATCAGACCAATATGAGCTCAGAATGCCACAAGTCAGACACAGAGAGTTCCTATGAACATTTGGGATAGATTCTCTAAAAAGAATGCATCTCACATTTCTTCTGAGTTAATTCAATTGCTTTGCTCAGAGAGCACAGCACCTTATCTGAGAAGGGTGCACCACGCAGGACAATCCTGTGCCAGTGTCTCCCATGTCATACAATCAATTCTAAAATTCTTAGAAAAGACCTAGAGAATATCATTGTATTGCTTTTTCTGATGACCTTATGAGCACTTGCCCTGTGTGAGTTCTCCATAAAATAATCTTTTTAATGAGAATACATTTGACATTCAAACAATGTGGCCAGTAGATAGAAAAAAATCTGGATTCATATTCAGAAGAAGTAGTAGAGCTAAAAAACAAATAATAATAATAAATCCACTCACTCTTTGATGACAAATATCAAAAAGATTTCTTGCAAGAATTTAAAAGGGACTTTTAAAACCAAATAAGACAAATTGAGGAAAAAATTAGGAAAAAATAAAAAGCAACCTGAGAATCAAAAATTTAAAGAAAAACTAGAATTGGGGGCAGCTAGGTGGCTCAGTGGATAGAGCACCATCCCTGAAGTCAGGAAGACCTGAGTTCAAATTTGATCTCAGACACTTAACACTTCCTAGCTGTGTGACCCTGGGCAAGTCATTTAACCCCAATTGTCTCAGGGGAAAAAACAACAAAAAAAACCTAGAATTGGGTAAGGGGAAGCTAAAGATGTTAGAAAACACCAATAAATAATAAAACAAAATCAAAAGAATGAAAAAATATAAGAGAATGTGAAACATCTCATCAGTAAGACAACTGATTTGGAGAAGGGATCAAGGAGAGACAATATAAGAATTATTGGGCTACCTAAGAGATATGATCCAAAAAAAAAAAATTCTGGATACAATTTTGCAAGAAATGGGAAAATTGCCTGAAATTTTAGAATAAAAAAAAGGCAAAGCAGAAGTACAAGAAATCCACTGAATCAACACTGAAGGAGATGTGAGGAGGAAAATTTACAGGAATATTACAGCCAAGTTTCAAAGCATCTAGGTTAAGGAGAAAATATTGCAAACAGCAAGAAAGAAATAAAAAGAATAATTAGAAGATACTATTCAGTTATATAATAACAAAACTGAGAAAACAGAATCCAATAATATATTGTTTACAAGAAGCATACTTGAAATGGAAAGGCAGGTACATAGTAAGTGAATAATCATTTATTAAGTGCCTCCTATAACTCAGATATTGTACTAAGGAAGAATTGTATATATAAAAAGAAGCAAAAAACAGTGCTTCCCCTCAAAGACCTCACAATCTATTGAAGGAAGCAACAAGCAAATACTTTTGTTTGTTTGTTTGTTTTATTTGTTTGTTTTTTGCTGAGGCAATTGGGGTTAAGTGACTTGCCCACAGTTACAAAGCTAGGAAGTGTTAAGTGTCTGAGGGCAGATTTGAACTCAGGTCCTCCTGACTTCAGGGATGGTGCTCTATCCACTGTATCAATTAGCTACCCCAACAAGCAAATACTTAACAAACAAATTATATACAGGATAAATGAGAAATAATTAAATCAGAGAAGGAACTTATTAAGAGAAATTTGGAAAGATTTTCTATAGAATAGTGGTGTCATACTCAAACAGAAAGGAAGTATAGGCTGTATACTGACTTAGAAAATCACAAATTAACATTATCTATGTTGTATTGTATGTTTATTTATTTCATTAAATATTTTCCAAATATATTTTAATCTGTTTTTACCCATACTTCGAAATGAGTTTAATAGCATTCATAGAAAATGGGATTTTAGTTGGAACTTGACAGAAGCCAGGGAAACCAATAGTCAGAAATGAGGAGTGAGAACATTACAGGTATAGGGAAATAGCCAGTGAAAATGTCCAAGGCCAAGAGATGGAATGCCTTGTTCATGGAAAAACAGAGGTGGATCAAAGAATATAGGAGAGAGGTAGGTTATGAAGGCTTTTGAACACAAAAACAGAGCATTCTGTATTTGCTCCTAGAGGTGACAGGAAATTGAGTAAAAGACAAGAGATACAATTAGACCTACACTTTAGGAAAATCACTTTAATCTATAATGCCTCAATTGAGATTTTAAAAAAAAGAAAAGGTAGCAATATGATCTCAGTCAAATAAATAACAAAGACAGTCCCAATTAAAATAAATGAGAAAACTACATTTTGCTTTAAAAATTGACCTTGTATAAGGGCATAAAAGACTTACAAATGCAGAAAAGCAGAAAATATTAAATGCACATTTTATTGACCACACAATAGAAATTATATTCAATAAAGGACCTTCTAATTAAAGATTAAAAAATTAATTAAATGACTGAAACCTAAAGAATAGATGGTCAAAGAATATATCATAGAAATAATAAATTAATTAACAATTAAAATGATAAATGTGATAAAACTTTTTGGGATTCAACAAAAGCATCACATAAGGAAAAATTTATTCTAAATACTTTCACCAATAAAAGTAAGAAAGAATAGATTGATGAATTACAATAGAACCACAAAACCCAGAAAAACCAATAAATTTAGAAACCTTAATTACACACCAAAGTAGAAATCATGAAAATCATGGAGATTATCAAAACTGGAAGAAAAAATATGAAAATAAAAATAATAAAATAGATAAAGCATCAATTAACTAGATTTTTAAAAAGAGAATAAAATCAAATTAATAGCGTCCCAAAATTCTGGGGAGGGAACTGAATTCACAACCAATGAAAAAGAAATATAAGAACTTATTTGGATCTGTTTTATCCAATTTATGCCATTAAAACTAACAATAAATATGAAATGGATGAATATTCACATAAATATAAATTTCTTAGATAAATAGGAAATAGAAAATTTTCAAAACTTTAATCTTAGAAAAAGAAACTAAACAAACAATAAATGAACTTCCAAATAGAAAAAAAACAAAAAACAAAAAACTCCAGCTAGATGGATTTACAAACAAATCCTAGCAAATGTTCAAAAAGCTATTAATTCTAATACTACATAACATGTTTGAAAAAAAAAAAAGGTCTTAATACCTAAACCAAAGAGATTCAAAATAGAGAAAGAAAATTACCTGCCCAGGCCAACATATCTAATAAATACCATGCAAAAATCTAAAATAAAATATTAGCAAGAAGACTACAGCAAATCAAAGGTTATGTATTCTAATCCAGCATCAGGAATATCAGGAATGCAAAACAAGTTCAAGACTGAATAAATTGTAAACATAATTGAACATTTTGTTTAATAACAAAAATAAAAATCATGATTGTATCAATAGATGCAAAAAGGGGGTCAATTTTTAAAAATTGAAACAATTAATTTTAGCAATGTTACAGAATATAAAAAAACCCCACACAAATCATCACTATTTCTGAATACCAATAAAATCCAGCAAGAAGATAGAGAAATTCCACTTTAAAATAACTAGAGATAGTATAAATATTTGGGAATTTACCGGCTAACACATACATAGAAACTATATGCATACAATTACAAAACAGTTTTAAGTAAATACTGATCTAAATAATTGCAGAAATATTAATTGATCATGGGAAAGCCAAGTCAATATAATAAAAACAACAATACTCTCTTAAATTAATTCACTTATTTAATCTCATACTGATGAAACTATCAAAGGATTAATTTAGAGATAGAAAAACTGACAAAATTAATCTGATATTATAAAAGGTCAAGAATATAAATGTAATTAATTGGGGGAGGGGAGAGAGCAGGGTGGAGTGAGGAGGGAAGGGAACTAAGAAAGATACCTAGTAGTGTTGTGCCACAGTTCCATGTCTCAGTTTCCCTCAATTGCTCTGTTTCAGTTTCCCTTAATTGTTGTGCCTCAGTAGCAACCCCCCAATTCCTGACCATCAGAAATAATTGAGCTAGCATTCCAAAGGAGTCATAAAACCTCCAGATGGTCCATTTCGACATACTCCTTATCTTTTGGCTTCAGACTTACTATCTCATAGTTCCTTCCCAAGCTTTCTCCACCCCCAACCTGTCAGAACTGAATTGATAGTCCTTTCTTGGAACTCCAATCTCCTCCAGTACTCTACCTCTCCTTCTGCTCTATGAGCTCTTTGTTCCCCTGAGTTGTATAAGAATCCAAACTTACTAATTGCTGGATCTACTTGACATCCAGTTGGCTGGCAGGTTTGCCAGCCTAAACTCTCAATGGACTGTGTGCTTTGAGACAAGAGTCCCAGCAGTCCCGATCCATAGCTATGGATTCTATACTCAGTTAACATCAATAAAATATTAACTAATCGCCAATGTGTGATACTGCCTCAGTTTCTCCCTGAGCATTACAGCAGTATCAGATCTCAAACTATATTACTACATAATAATTAAAACAATTTGATTATCAGGTAGGACAGAGGTTGATCAGTGGAATAGATTGGGTTGAAATATACAGGAACCAATAAAATCTACTACCTAGAAAAGGTCCCAACTATTGGGGCAAAAATTAACTATTTTTAAAAATCATATATGTTTTCCAATTACATGTAAAAACAATCTATTCACTTTTTAAAATTTTGTGTTAAAAATTTCCTCCCTGGGGATGTGGGAAAACTGGGACACTAATACATTGTTGGTGGAACTGTGAACGGATCCAACCATTCTGGAGAGCAATTTGGAGCTATGCTCAAAAAGTTATCAAACTGTGCATACCCTTTGATCCAGCAGTGTTTCTACTGGGCCTATATCCCAAAGAGATCTTAGAGGAGGGAAAGGGACCCACATGTGCAAGAATGTTTGTGGCAGCCCTTTTTGTAGTGGCTAGAATCTGGAAACTGAAGGGATGCCCATCAATTGGAGAGTGGCTGAATAAATTATGGTATATGAATGTTATGTAATATTATTGCTCTGTAAGAAACAACCAGCAGGACGATTTCAGAGAGGCCTGGAGAGACTTGCATGAACTGATGCTGAGTGAAACGAGCAGAACCAGGAGATCATCATACACAGCAACAACAGTATTACATGATGATCAATTCTGATGGACATGGCTCTCTGCAACAAAGAATTGTCTCAAACCAGTTCCAATTGTTCACTGAAGAAGACCATATATACCCAGAGAGAGGGATATGAAATAGGGACCACAACATAACATTTTCATGATCTCTATTGATACTTGCTTGCATTGTGTTGCCTTTCTCTAATTTTCTTTTTTTTCTTGTAGATAGGATTTTTCTTGCACAACTTGTCAAGTATTTCAATATTATTAACATGTAGTGGACTTACTGCCCTCTAGGGGAGCTGAGGGGACTGGGGGTAAAATTTGTAATGGAAAGCTTTGTAAAGATCAATGCTGGGGAACTACCCATACAAATGTTATACAAATAAAAAGCTTTAATAAAAAAATAAAAAATAAAAAAAATTCCTCCCTTCCTCCTCACCCCTGTCTTTGACAAGGCAAGCAATTTCTTATTGGGAAACACATAAATATACAGTCATGCAAAATATTTCCATATTAGTTATGTTGCAAAAGAAAACAGAACAAGTATTTTCTTTTGTAACACAGGTAATGTGAAAATGTTTTCCATGACTGCACATGTATAATCTATATCAAATTGCTTGTCTTCTCAAGGCAGGGGATGGTTGGGAGGGAGGAAGAAAATTTGGAACTCAAAAAAAAATTCTTTAAAATTACTGTGTACATGTAATTGAGAGAAAAAAAAAAACACAAGGAAAAAAAATTTTAAGTATGCTTCAGGGACAGCTAGGTGGCACAGTGGATAGAGCACCAGCACTGAAATCAGGAGGACCTGAGTTCAAATTTGATCTCAAACACTTAACATTTCCTAGCTGTGTGACCCTGGGCAAGTCACTTAACCCCAATTGTCTCAGCAAAAAAATAAATAAAGTATGCTTCAATCTGTTTTCAGACTCCATAAATTTTTTCTCTGGATATGTTTACATTTTTAAGGATTCTTTGGAACTATCTTGGACCAATATGTTGATGAGAATGGTTAAGTCATTCACAATTGATCATCTTTACAATATTGTTACTACTGCATACAATAGTCAGTCACCAAGTTCTACTCACTTCCACTTTCTACCAGTTCATATAAGTCTTCAGAAGTTTTCTGAAATCATCCTGCTTGTCATTTCTTGTAGTATAATAGTATTTCATCACAATTATACCACAACTTGTTTGGCTATTCCCCAATTGATTGACAACCCCTCAGTTTCCAATTCTTTGTTACATCCCCCCCCAAAAAAAATGTTTCTATGAATATTTTTGAATATACAGATCCTTTTCCTTTTTTTTTTTTTAATTGGTTTGGAATACTGATTTAGTAGTATTGCTAGGACAAAGGGTATACATAATTTTGAGACTTTGGAAAATAAAGAATTCAATATTTGATGAAAACTGTTGGGAAAACCAGTAAGCAATCTGGTAGAAACTATAGACCAAGATCCTTTTTTTTTTTTTTTTTTTTTAAATTAAAGCTTTTTATTTGGAAACATATGCATAAGTAATTTTTCAACATTGACCCTTACAAAGCTTTTTATTACAAATTTTCTCACCTTTCCCCCACCCCCTCCCCTAAATGGCAGGAAGTATAATACATGTAAATTATGTTAAAATACTTGACAAATCAAATATGTGTATACAAATTTATAGTTATCTTGCTGTACAAGAGAAATAAGATCTACAAGAAAAACAAAAACAAAAAAACCTGACAAGGAAAAAAAAACATAATGCAAGGAAACATCGAGAGTGTGAAAATGCTATATTGTGTAGACCAAGATCTTATACTATATATCATGATAAACTCCAAATAGGTATGTTTTTTATTTACAAAGAGTGACATCATTAACAAATTAGAGAAACATAGAAGAAACTATCAGATCCATGGTTAGAGAAAGAATTCATGAGTAGACAAGAGACACTTCACAGTAAAATATGTGATTTTTAACACATATAATTAAAAAGTGAGTACAAAAACAAAACCAGTTCAGGTAAAATGAGAAGTAGGAAAGTGCAGGGAAAAAATCTTTGCAACAAATTTCTCTAATAAAGATCTCATTTCTATGATATATATGGAAACAGATTCCTAATCGACAAATAACCAAATGATGTGATTAGACAGTTTTCAGAGGAAGAAATCCATGCTATCAATAGTCATGTGAAAAAAAAATGCTAAATAACTAATAGAGAAATGTAAATTAGAGTAACTCTGAGGCAAACAGGAAAATCTGATCAAAATTAAAATAACAAATGTTACTGGAGAGCAATTTGGAACTATGCTCAAAAAGTTATCAAACTGTGCATACCCTTTGACCCAGCAGTGTTTCTATTGGGCTTATATCCCAAAGAGATCTTAAAAGAAGGAAAGGGACCTACATGTGCAAGAATGCTTGTGGCAGCCCTTTTTGTAGTGGCAAGAAACTGGAAACTGAATGGATGCCCATCAATTGGAGAGAAGCTGAATAAATTATGGTATATGAATGTTATGGAATATTATTGTTCTGTGAGAAAAGACCAACAGGATGATTTCAGAGAGGCCTGGAGAGACTTGCATGGACTGATGCT
>JAJPUD010001413.1:223905-278168 GCA_023553655.1 Myrmecobius fasciatus | reverse complement strand
TCCAAATCACTATTGATCAGAGAAATGCAAATTAAAACAACCCTGAGGTACCACTACACACCTGTCAGATTGGCTAAAACGACAGGAAAAGTTAATGATGAATGTTGGAGGGGATGTGGGAGGGCTGGGACACTGATGCATTGTTGGTGGAACTGTGAACGGATCCAGCCATTCTGGAGAGCAATTTGGAGCTATGCTCAAAAAGTTATCAAACTGTGCATACCCTTTGACCTAGCAGCATTTCTATTGGGCTTATATCCCAAAGAAATCATAAAGGAAGGAAAGGGCCTCACATGTGCAAGAATGTTTGTGGCAGCCCTTTTTGTAGTGGCTAGAAACTGGAAATTGAATGGATGCCCTTCAATTGGAGAATGGCTGAGTAAATTATGGTATATGAATGTTATGGAATATTATTGCTCTGTAAGAAACGACCAGCAGGATGATTTCAGAGGGGCCTGGAGAGACTTGCATGAACTGATACTGAGTGAAATGAGCAGAACCAGGAGATAATTATTCATGGCAACAACAATACTATATGACGATCAATTTTGATGGACATGGCTCTCTTCAACAATGAAATGTTTCAAACCACTTCCAATTGTTCACTGAAGAAAGCCATATACACCCAGAGAGAGGGATGTGAAATGTGGACCACAACATAACATTCTTATACTCTTGATTGATGTTTGCTTACATTGTGTTTCCTTTATCTGATATGTCTTTCGTGTAGATACGATTTTTCTTGCACAACAATGATAAGTGTGGAAATATGTATATGTATATTCGATTTGTCAAGTATTTTAACATAATTAAAATGTAGTGGATATCCTGCCATCTAGGGGAGGGGTGGGGAGTTGGGGGGAAAAAGTTGTAACAGAAAGCTATGTAAGGGTTAATGTTGAAGAATTACCCATACATATGTTTTGCAAATAAAATAAAATTAAAAAAAAAAGAATGTCAGAAATGTTTTTACATGCAATTGGGGTAAAATAAAATATTAATTTTTAAAAATGTAACAAAAATTATCATTTCCAAAAAAAATTTTAAAACCTTCCCTAGACTTGTGATTTTAAAGTTATCCATCTGATATTCTCTCTTCCCTTTCAAAGCCAAATTCCTAGAAAAATCCATCTATATTTATTGACTCCACAAAACTGCACCTCATTCGCTTTTCGCCCTACTACAATCTGGCTTCAGACTTCATGAAGCAAGTCAAACAGTCTTTTTCAAAGTAATCAAAACATTCTATGTCAATAAATTTGATAATCTAAGTGAAATGGAGAAAAACCTACAAAAATATAGACTGCCCAGATTAACAGAAGAGGAAATAAATTACTTAAATACTCCCATTTTAGAAAAAGAAATAGAACAAGCTATTAACTCCTTAAGAAAAAATCTCCAGGGCCAGATGGATTTACATGTGAATTTTACCAAACATTCAAAGAACAATTAATTCCAATACTATACAAACTATTTGAAAAAATAGGGAAAGGAGTCCTACCAAATTCCTTTTATGACACAGATATGGTGCTACCTAAACCAGATAGAATGAAAACAGAGAAGGAAAATTATAGACCAATTTCCCTAATGAATATTGATGCAAAAATTTTAAAGAAAATATTGGCAAAGGCATTACAGAAAATCATCCCCAGGATAATGTATCAGGACCAGAAATGCAGGTTGGTTTCACATTAGGAAAACTATTAGCATAATTGACTATATCAATAACCAAACTAACAAAAATGATTATCTCAATGGATGCAGAAAAAGCATTTGATAAAATCTAACACCTATTCCTATTCAAAACAATAGAGTATAGGAAAAAATGGACTTTTCCTTAAAATGATCAGTAGCATCTACTTAAAACCATCAGCAAGCATCATATGTAATGGAGACAAACTAGAACCATTCCCAATAAGATCAGGAGTGAAACAAGGCTGCCCACTGTCACCATTACTATTTAATATTGTATTAGAAATGTTAACTTTGACAATAAGAAAAAGAGATAAAAGGAATTAGAGTAGGAAATGAGAAAACCAAATTATCAGTCTTTGCAGATGATATGATGGTATAACTTAGAGAACGCTAGATAATCAACTGAAACAAGAACTGGAAACAACTCACAACTTTAGCAAAGTTGCAGGATACAAAATGAATCCACAAAGTTACCAAAATTTTTAATTGCCAAACTCAAATGGCTTTTCTGAATTCTCTCTGGTCTCTCCATTGTGCTTGGCACTGCTGACTACTGTGTTTTCTCCTTTCTCCTACCTGCTTCAGTCCTTGTTGCTTCATTAACCATCTTTTTTGTGTCTCCCAAGGCAGTTTTGGGCCACCTTCTTTCTTTACAGCTTCAGTTGGTGGATGACTACTAGTTTTATATATATATATATATATATATATATATATATATATATGCCCAAGTCTCTCTCCTAAGTTCAAATCCATCAGCCATTAGACATTTCACAATGTATGTCACACCTCAAAATCCTCATTGCCCCAAATAAAAATACTTTTCTTTCAATCCAGATACTTATTTTCTAAATTTCCCTATATCTTTGAGGCCACAAAATCTTTCTAAAAACCAAGGCTTACAATCTCAGCATCATCCATATTTTCTTTCTTACCTCTCACATCTAATCAGTTGCCAAATCTTGTCTTTTCTACATCTCACATACAACTTCTACTTACACATCTACAAATTTAGATGTACAGATGTTAACAGAGGCTCCTCTAAGAATGTCAGTTGCTCTAGTGGTTTCCTATTATTTCTAGACTCAAAGTTGGCCTTTGAAACTACTTCTCCAGCCTTAGACATTCCTTTACTTGGAAGTCCTGCAAGTTTTCCACACATATTCTAGGCAACTCTGATGCTTGTGCAAACTATTCCCTAATTGTTCCATTTTCTTGACCTGCCAGAACCCAATTCCCATATCCAAATCAAATGCCATCTTTTACATCATGACTTTCCTGATTCCAGGCAGTAGCTAGCAAATAATGAATGCTTATATGCTTCACTGATCCACCCACCTTGAGCCAACTAGCATCTTCTTCCCTAAAATTACCTTGTATTTAGTGCATATGTCTGTAGATATATATACACATACACACATAAGAGACATACATGTATGTATGAATTTGTTCCAAAATGACTTCTAATAGGGGAAAATTTAACTATAAAGCAAATTTTGTGGTTGCCAATTATAATTTTCAAAAGAGAAACATTCACTTCAAAATAAGTCACAAGCTTTAACTCTTCTGACATCCATTTCCACAAGCAGAGTATGCTCTTTTTCAAGAGCATATCTTAACTGTATAGATATGTATACATGTATTTGTCATATAATTTATCCTATTTAGCATGTATTATATTACCTGTCATCTAGGGGTGGGGGGTGGGGAGGAGGGGAAAAGCTTGGGAAAAAAAGTTTTTGCAAAGGTCAATGTAGAAAAATCACTCATATGTTTTGTAAGTAAAAAGCTTTATTAAAAAAAAAAAAGAGCTTATCTTGTATGTATATCTGATGCAATAGTAGCTATTCTGTACCAAATTCATCTTCTTCTATGGTTTCCAGGTCCAAGGCCTGAAATTGCATTCCGGCCAACATTGTCAGTGTGGTCTTCAGAGGACCATTTAAAATAAATGAAATTATGCTGTTTTGAATAGGTCACTATCTTTTTTTGAGCACTGTACTGGATTCCATATTTCCTATCTTATTTAGGAAAGCAGATGTTACAACAAAACCAAACACAGACAAGTTGTCTTCCCAAGGGGAAGCATTATTTCACTCTTACCTTTTATTGGATTGGCACAACAGAAAATGACACAGGTAAAAAAGATGGATTATTTTTTATTTATGTATGCTGTCCTCACACGTAGAGGATAGTCTTATGATCCCCAAACTATTAAAATATTCATAGCTCCTTATCACTATTGGATGACTTATCACACAGTTATTAGGGTTGAAAGTAGTTTTAAGAGTGACAATGTCTGTGGGTGGAGTTGTGAAGAGAGCCAACCCTTCTGGAGAACAATTTGGAACTATGCCCAAATGGCAATCAAACCGTGCATAACCTTTGATCTCTAACTGGGCTTGCATCCTAAAGAGATCTTAAAGGAAGGAAAGGGCCCCACATGTGCAAGAATGTTTGTGGCAGCCCTTTTTGTAGTGGCTAGAAACTGGAAATTGAATGGATGCCCATCAGTTGGAGAATGGCTAGATAAGTTATATGAATGCTACGGAATACTGTTCTGTGAGAAAGATCAGCAGGATGATTTGAGAGTCCTAGAGAGACTTACATGAACTGATGCTAAGTGAAATGAGCAGAACCAGAATATCATGTACATGGCAACAAGATGATTATATGACGATCAATTCTGATGGACATGATTCTTTTCATTAAGGTGATTCAAGACAATTCCAACAGACTTGTGATGGAAAGAGCCAACTGCATCCAGAAAGAGGACTATGAAGATCAAATGTGGATCACAATATAGTATTTTCGCTGTTTTTCCCCTTTTTGATCTGATTTTTTCTTGCACAGCACGATATATGTGGAAATGTTTAGAAGAATTGCACATGTATAACCTATATTGGATTACTTGCTGTCTAGAGGAGAGGTGGGAAGGGAGAAAAATTTAGAACACCAAGTTCTGCAAAGGTGGATATTGAAAACTTTTTATATTTTGAAAAATAAATTTTTTTAAGTGACAATATAATGGCCTTCTGATGGAGCTATATACACCCAGAGAGAGGAGTATAGGGACTTGAGTGTGGATCACAACATAGTATTTTCACTTTTGTGTTGCTTGTTTGCACTTTCTCTTTTCCTTTTTGATCTGATTTTTCTTGTGCAGCATAATGGGTGGAAATATGTATAGAAGAATTGCACATGTTTAATACATATTGGATTACTTGCTGTTTAGGGAGAGAGAAAAAAAATTGGAAAGCAAGACTTTGCAAGGGAGAATGTTGAAAACTGAAAGTTGAAAACTAGTTGTTTTGAAAATAAGGAGCCTAAAAAAGAAAAAAAAAAAAAAGAGAGGAAAAAAGTGACAATGTGTTATTGAGTCATTTCAGTCATATCCTATTCACGACTCCATTCTGGGGTTTTCTTGGCAATAATATTGGAGTGATTTGCCATATTCTTCTGCAGGCTAATTTTACCAGAGACAAAAAAGGTTAAGTAATTTGCCCAGGGTCACACAACTAAGTATGAGGATGAATTTTCCTGACTCCAAACCCAGCTCTCTATCCACTACATCACCTAGCTGCATGTCTTATATTTTTTCCAACTCTAATGAGTGCACCTTACCATTGCTTTCTCTAATTTGCCCCTCTCCAGTTCTTAGTTTTTTTGGAATACAAAAAACTATTAGGCTCAGAGGTTTCCAAGGTTAGTCATACAATCTTAATCTTTTAAAGTAACTCAGAAAGAACTGATGGAGTCTGAATGCAAAGTAGTATTTTCACTTTTTTTGGTGCATTACCTAAGGTGGAAATGTTTAACATAATTGCATATGTATAATTTCTATATCCGGTTACTTGCTATCTTTGGAGAAGGGAGAGGATAGAGGGAAAATATTAGAATTCAAAATTTTATTAAATGTTGAGATCTATCTTTACATATAATTGGAAAAAAAATTACTATTAACATTTTTAAGTGACTCACAATTGCAAGAAGTCCAGGACAGCTAACATATTTCATTAGCTAGTCCCAATCTATAAACAAATACTTTATGAAATATAGAAAGGCTTTGTTCAAAAGATTCATATTTTCAAAGTCTGGTCCCTTCTATACTCATTTTCATTAAAGAGTTTTCAATTTATTTCTAACCCTTATGAATTTGTCA
The DNA here is from genome assembly GCA_023553655.1 of Myrmecobius fasciatus. Taxonomy (NCBI): domain Eukaryota; kingdom Metazoa; phylum Chordata; class Mammalia; order Dasyuromorphia; family Myrmecobiidae; genus Myrmecobius; species Myrmecobius fasciatus. The sequence goes on along the minus strand of JAJPUD010001413.1, from coordinate 272,314 downwards.
AATAAGAAACCATGCTTCTAAACTAGTTCTTGTGCCACAATTCAATTTTTATTGCTGAAAAAATAATATTTTTAACATGATTCCTTGCTAATGACATCCTGGAATGAATAAATATTTGTCTTGTGATGGAAATTATTTCTTCTACCTATTGTTTTTTAGAAGTTGGAATCCTCAAGGATTACTCAGGAAGCCAGTCCTAACACTTAAAAAGCATTAAAGATCTTTCCTTATGTTTCTTTTTACTCTTCTACCTGGAGATCTGAAAAGCATTCTTGGTCCTAAAGACCACAAAATTCGTTTAGTTTTCCTATTTAAAGAACCTGCTGATCTACTGATGCTCCTATTTGGCCTTTTGGAAGGGGGAAGAAAATCACAATTTGTTAGATTTTCTGTACTCGCTGCCAATTCTCTCTTGGATAATTTAGCCTTATCTTGTTGGGGAGGAACAACACTGTCACTACTAACCCACTTATGTTTCTTTTTTATCATCCTAGTGGTATCTAGATCCTGACTCTCTGTCTTTAGGTCACTGTTTCTACTTAACTCTTTGAGATGAACCACATCTGAAGAAATCTTTAAGGCTACCTGAGAGGCAATGTGGTTGCTTCCATTAACAACTTTCTTGCTATGCTTTGTGACCAATTTAGGGGTTCCTATGACATTACTTTCTGGCTTTGGGGAAATAAGAGGATGTGCTGGCAATCTTTTGACAGCTGTCTGAATTGTGGTGTCCAAGTTTTTCTTTTGCTGTTTCTTGGTTTCTATCTTCTTACAAGCATCTTTTTTCCTGTTTTTGCTGATAGCTGGCATCACCACTTCAAGGTCTGTCAATTCTTGCTTTTTTTCATGCTTTTGGGTCTCTGTTTCATCATTCTTATTCTCCTGGAAGCCATCTGATACTTCTTTGGCTTTTGGTCCTTGACCTTTTTTTCTTTTACATGGTTTCCCTGAGCTGTCGTTTTGAGGGTTTAAGGGAATAACTGTATCAAATATATCTTTCTCATACGGAAAAGAAGAATCTGTACTCATATGTTTCCTTTCATTCATCTCTTTTCTCTTTGTAGTTCTTGACTTATCTTTCTCAAAAGGCACATCTGTCTCTATATTCTGCTTTTCATCTTTTTTTCCTGTAAAAATGACAAGAAAGAAGACAAAAATATATCTAGTGGTTGTATATCATTACAAATCAACAATTATTTATATATTGGTTACATATTATTGTCAGTGTGTGAGTGAATAAAAAAGCATTTATTATATGCAAAGCATTAACTGAGAATATAAACAGGAAATAGTTCCTGCTCTCAAAGAGCTCACACTCTTAACCTGGGGAGACAAAAGCCCAGAGCAGATGGAAAGTTTCAAGAATTTTAAGGGCACAGCTGTTGGGCAGAAATCAAGGAATTAAAATTCCTTAGGTTACATAGATCAAATGACAATGAGAGGCCTAGTGTTCCTCCATCTTATCAGATGTAATAGAATTACTGACTTCCATTTTCATGTAAGTTCTGTGAGTTGCCAATAGGTTAGACAAAAAGGAGTAACAAAGGAAGAAGGATGCCTCCAGTCACCTAGCTCTTGAAGATGATAACCTGGAGCAAAATCAATAATAAAAGTATTATTACTTAAATTTGGTATCACTATATTAAACCAGGTTCAACTTCAAGAAGAAATTTGTTAATGATGCAGCAGAAATTACAGGGGGCACAATAAAAGTATGAGGGCAAAGAAAGAAAACACAGTTAAGTACAGGATAAAAAGGATTTCTGCATCAACATAACACTGAATCACCATATGGATTATATTTTGAAAAGATTATGTAACCAAGACTGTAAAAACTTAAGTCACCATAGTTTTGAGGATACCATTGAGAATAGGGACCTAGTTTAGAATCAGTTAAATGATTAACTCAGCAATGCATCCTCAAAACTATGGTGACATGACACATATAGAAATATATTCAAAAGGATTGTAAATGTCTAACCTATATCAGATATCCTGCTGTCTTGGAGAGGGGGGAAATAAGGGAAGGAGGGAGAAAAATTTGGAACAAAAAATCTTGTAAAAATGAATACTGGAAACTATGTGTATTTACAAAAATAAAATACTATTAAGAAAAAAAAAAAAAAAAACTAGGGACCTGGAAGCTCTGTGGTAAACAACTATCTTAGTAGGTCAGGCTTAATTACAACTTTCTAATGCACATTATCATACCTATAATCAATGAAAAAATTTTTATAATATCACTCACCTCAACTCTCATCTGCTACTTCTCTACACCTTGTAGCCTCCCCCTATAAATGCAATATTTCACTACCTAACAAGTGTTTTAGTACCAATATCATGAAAATGAAAGTTAAGGTGCAATTCTCCAAGCTCATTCAACAGAATCACAGGCTAATGACCTTGACTGTGAAATCTCAGATTTCTCTTTGTTTGCTAACCCAGGAACTTAAAACAACCCAGAAGCTTAAGACCATCTCTAACCACAAATAGTTTATCTTCAACCTTTGGAATTGGCCTCCTACCTTTTTCTCTTTTCAATTTTGATTTTGGCAAACAAGTCTTCTTTTGCTGAAGCCTGTTCTTGGTCAACTTTTTACGCCGAGGAAGGCCATCTTGAGGGAATATGCCTGTTGGACCAAAAGTCAAGTTCAGCAGATTGCTTTCTATTTACCTACTCACCTGATCCATCCCACCTTAACCTAAAACTTACCTTCTACAAAATGAGGTCCTATAATGAAAGAAAGGAACCTTTCTAAAGATACTAATCAAAAGTTAAATAACAGAAGACCACTTGTATGTTAGTTCATGTAGCTTTTCAAGTACAATTTGAGGTCCCTACTTGGAATATTTGCTGTATAGACAAATGTTTATATTCAAGTCTTCAAAATCTAAGGCAAGATATGTCAATTAGAACTGGGACCACAGTCATAAATTGGTATTTCTGATGCACTGAAAAAGATTTATGCCTAAAACATTAGATTTTTAAAAGCTCAATTTGGAAAAGTAATCTAGAGTTATCTAGTGATTCAAATTAAGCTACTGAGAAAACAATTAGGTCTTTTTTTTCCTAATACAGAAAAACGTCTTAAGATTTTTTTATTATAAGTTTAATATTTATAAAAAATACTCAAACACGGGGCAGCTAGGTGGCGCAGTGGTTAGAGCACCAGCCCTGAAGTCAGGAGGACCTGAGTTCAAATCTGGTCTCAGACACTTAACATTCCCTAGCTGTGTGACCCTGGGCAAGTCACTTAACCCCAATTGCCTCAGCAAAAAGCAAAAAAAAAAAAACAAAAACAAAAACAAAAACAAAAAAAAACAAAAAATACTCAAACACTTAAACAAGAAGTAAATCTTAATAAAATACTAAGCCTTGAAAAAGGCAGAACCAAACAAACAAGAAAATTAAATGTTTTGTTCAACATTCAATAACTGTTCAAAATTTCAACACTTTTGGCACTTTTGTAGTTGCATGAAATATGATAGTTTTGAGTTACGTGGGTTTCACTATCATTACATATAGATTTGTCCACATTACATTTTGATTACCCCCTTATTTATTCAGTCAATTATTTATTTATTTGTTTATTTTTGGTGGCTTTGCAGTGCTCCAATTCAGTAAGTAATCTTAGTTCTTTTATCCACTATGCACTTAGTACATCTACAGATTGCTTCCAATATAACTGAAGCAATTGTGAATATTTTTGTAGATAGTTTGTTTTTATCTTTCTTTGGTGGCTTTTTGAGGAAGGTGAGGGTAAGGGATGAAAGATGCTAAAAATTCCTATCAATAAAATCACTGGGTTTGAAAGAAGTATGACAGATTTTGTGACTTATAGCATTACTGCTACACTGACCACCAAAATGTAGTCTGTAGCTGCACCAACTGTGGTCTTTTTGGTATTTCACTCATTATACAGTTAAGTCAGTCAGTCACCAAGCACTTATTAAATAAATGCTTACTTTGCCAAGCACTTGGCTAAGTGCAGAAAACACAAAGAAAAAAACAACAGTCCCTGTCTATAGATTCTACATAACAGGAGAAACAACATGTAAAAAGGAAGGTATACACAAAGACAAGCAGAGTGATAAAGGTAATCTGAAAGTGGAAGTAATTAATTAGCAGTTGTGGAAATTTGAGAAGGCCTCTTGAAGAAGTTAAGATGAACTGAGTCAAAGTTAACTAAAAATTGGAATGCAAAGGGGCAGAGTATTCCTAAACCTAGAGTACAGTAAGTGTCAAGACTTGTGGAATTGTGAATTGTAGTGTCACTTTAAAGAAATATCAAGTAAGCTAGATGTTATTGGTATATCTGACTCAAGCTATTAGCCCAGTAGTTCAGTTTCAAGCCCAAAATGAGGTACTATTGGATTGTTCAACAGTCAATGAAAGGAGGCTTATTAAGCTACTGCATTAAAAAAATATTAAATTAAAACATGGCACCCCTGGATTCCATGTGGAAATGCACTGAATTAGCAAGATAGAGTATGGTTACTTGTATGGCCTTGGAACATCCCCCAAATATGAAATGCTTTGATTCCATGATGCTGGGCCTTTTTATGTCCTTAGATAATCTCAAAATCGTATTAATACAGCTAGAGATTGTCAGGAAGCTATGTCAAGGGAAGTACTACTTGAACTTTGGCCCTTAGACCAATCAAGTTCCAAGGATGGCCTTGTTTCCTTTAAGGAAGAAAACAACCTAGCCTAACCAAGTTAAGGAAGGGGAATCAGGGGAGAAGAATCCTAGTAGTAATAATTCTGTGAAATCAAGGTAGATAACCTTGTAGGGTTTAAGAGAATTGGGAAAGTTAGGAAGGGGCCAGGCAGTGTAAGAGGTCTGTCCCATCCCGTCCCCCCCCAGCATAGAACTTTCAATACCAAACAGAAAACTTTGTATTTGATAACATACTTCTTCACTTGAACAACTTTTTCAGTTGAGCAGAGGATGGCTTAGAGCGGGGAGAAATTTGAGGGAAGGAGACTATCTAGAAGGCTGATGAAATAGTCCAAGTGAGAAGTGATAAAGACCTAAATTATGGTTGTGACTATATCAGTGGCCAAGTCACTTAATAATTTCAACTTCAGTTTCCTCATCTATAAAACAACATCCATCTCACAGGGTTGCAAAATTTAAAGCACTAAGTGGAAAAGGGGATACCCACCCACAGTAGCACTGAAAAGAACCTAGGTTCCTTTCCAGGATCAAATTATTGTCTCTAGCTTGCTCTAATCAATATTTTGTTTTAGAAACAAATTCTGGACAGATAACCAAGCCTAAAACAATACAAATACATACACCCATATCTACCTCTATAGCCTCAGAGAAACAAGTAACAAGGAAATTCTAAAAAATAAACAGATAGTGAGATGTGATAGGCAACCTTCAACACTTGTGCTTACCTCTCACAAAACCTAAACCCAATAAATTTTTTTAATAAGTTTTTTTTTTTTTTTGAGGCAATTGGGGTTAAGTGACTTGCTCAGGGTCACATAGCTAGGAAGAGTTAAGTAAGTGTCTGAGGCCAGATTTGAAGTCAGGTCATCCTGACTTCAGGACTGGTGCTCTATCCACTGTGCCACCTAGCTACCTCAACCCAATAATTTTTTCAGTATTAATGGATTCCAGATTATATTTCTATCTTGACCTACAACCCAATGTCAAGGAAATGTCCAAAAGGACAAGCCCAAAAATTCTGTCAACATCTTTCCACTTCCAGTTTTTTACTTGAAGATATTTTAGCTCTTTCCTAATCCTGATCAACTGACTTAGATATGTTGGTTTAAGTAGAATTCAAAGATGGGAACTACCCCACCCTACCACTCAGCAATTATATCTAACCGCAACAGTAGCTTATCAACCTAATCTTTGTTTCTCTTTCCCATAAAGTTATCTTCTTGATTCTGGCTCTGCTAGATTCTCCTAGAATTAGCTCACTGTCAAGCAGTATAATTTCTTATTTCTGCCTCTTTGCTAAACCTTTGAAATTTTAGCGCACTGTCAAGCAGTGTAATAAATCTTTGCCCCTTAACTTGGGAAAAAAAAAAAAAGATATATGTTGGCTTATACAAGAGACAGAGTGAAACAATGTGTAATCCCACAAATTTAAAAACAATTCAATTAACTTTCTTGTTTATAGTTTGGTAGTGCCATTCACAAAAAGAATAGCACACATGATACTCGGATACAAGGAATATGCCTTTTTTACATGAAGTGTTACTAGATACTTTTGCAAAGACAAAAAGTATATACTATTTTCCACAAAGGAGGAATCTAAAGAGTAGTAGCAATAATTCTTTTCAAGGAAGGGATATGTTACCTCTGAACCATTTAATCCTTACCTTCAGCAAGGCTCTGGAACCTGAAAAAAAAAAAAAAAAAAAAAAGTCACTTTCTTCGAAATACTGCAACAGCACTATTCTCACATTAGATGCATCTCAAACCACTAGCCAGATAGACCTTCCTAGAATTCTCATTATTTAACTATACTGTCTATGAGAAAACAGTAAAAATTTTAAGTTTTGCTTCAAAACAAGCAATTTTCCTATTTATTTATTTACTTACTTACTTATTTATTTAAAAAGAGACTGGATGTCCCTATTTTACCCAGGCAAGAAATGCAATAGCCTGACCCAATTCTGATCAGCATGGAAGCTTTGGCCTGCTTTTCAACCTCCTAGGTTCATCCCTTCTTGGTCATCCCCACTTCCACCCACATCCTGCTCTCAAAGGGCTCAATAAACTGATTCAAGACTTAGTGCAGATCCCTAAATTTGTTTCAATCCTGAGAATTCCCAAGCAATCTACCAGCTTGCTCCTGCCTCCTCTAGTAGCAGAGATTCTAAGCATGTGTCAAAATAACTAGTCTCATCAAGCATAATACTCTACCCAGGCAAACTGGCCTACATTCAGTTCACTATTCCATCTTCTATATCCATGCCTTTGAACAAATTAGCCAGCATAGCTGAAATTTTCTCTATCCTCTCCTTATGGGTTTAAGTTCTAGCTTCTATCTAAGTCTAAATAGACTATCTACTTGTGTATTTGCACAAATACTTTCTGACTGAGGAAGGCAGATAGAAAAACAAATTGATCAATCTAGGAATCATCAATATAATGATGATGGTTGAATGAATTCATGGGAGTTGATGAAACAGAATACAGAGAAAGGAGTGCTAAGGACACAGACCTGGGATAAACTCACACAGAGGGGACAGATATAGAGATGATCCAGGAAAGAAGACCGAGAAGGAGCAGCAGGACAAGGAGAAAATAATGTCAAGAGTACCAAAAGGTGTTGGGAATATGAGAGGAATAAGAAGTAAAAAGTGTTCCTAAGTGAAGATACTAGTCTTAGTGCAGGTCAATTTGTAAAAGAACATTTGCATAAACAAAACCTCTAAAAAATGGTGCATGCTGAATAAAATCCTCTCTACCATCTAGAAAGTTGAGTCATTTCAGAAAATGGATTTCACTACAGAGATAAAGAAGCTTTTCACAAGAAGGGGTAAAGAGCATGGCCCCAAAGCACCCATATAGTTAGGAAGGTTGCAGGGAAGACTAACCTGTTTCCAAAAAGTACTTACTTTCTGACCACTTTGTAGAGATGCTTCCTATTCAAGGGAGGAGTGCTTTGTCTGCTGGCCATTTCAAACAGTCTATCAGCAATTTCCTCATAGTTAAACTATTAAAAAAAATTTTTTTTTTACTTAAAACAAGTCAATTACTTTTTTCTGGGCCCCCAAATGTGAAATTACTAATGTGAAAGAAACTATTCATAGAACAATGGGAGTTCTACTATAGTGCATACCAATATAATCCAGAAATACCTCTAATACCCCAAAGATGAAAAAAAAAAAACATTATGTATAAAAAATATGTACAGTAAGATTTTTTTTTTTAAATAGCAAAAAACTGGAAATTTGGTATTTACCTATTACAGAATGGCTAAACAAATAAGACATAAATATAATGGAATATTGTTGAAACATAATAAGAAATAGGCACTTCAGAGGAAATGGGCAAGATCATATTTCAAGTAATACAGAGTGAAGTAAGTAGAATTGGAAGAATATTTAATAAAATTATACAGAAAAACAACTACCTTCTGACAGAAATGACAGAAACAAACTCAAGATGGAGAAAGAAGATAAAATTTTTGATGGCCAATGTGGGAATTTGCTTGCTAGATTATGTACATTTGTTAACATGGGTTTTCTTTTTTCTTTTTCTTTTTGATTGTGGTAGGGAAAAGGAGAGATGGAGAAAATTAAAGTCAACTTAAAATATTACAAAAAGTAATTTTCTCAAACTAGTGAGCACTAAATTTTACAAATTTGTTTAGTCAGCAGTGTTAACTTCTCTGGATAAGCTCTGACTCACAGGCCCACATTAACATGATAAGCTATTTCAGAAGGTATGTGCATTCGCTTCATGTTGAATAGCAAATCTACTTTCTCCCATTATCTTATTTAGTGGAAGGACAAGCAATGTCTTCTTCCACAGGAAACAAGTTTTACTGAACCTACTCAGAATATTCTCGCTTTTCTTCTACTCATTCATTGAAAATTCTTTCAAGTAAGTCACCCTTTATCTAACCACAATAATTCAATGAGTTTATTTCTAAAAAGCAGTAATTCAATTTTTAATTAAAAAGGGACCCAATGCATTCTGCTAAGTCCTAACTATCTCCACTGTTATTTTTAAAAATTTATTTAAAAGCTTTTTATTTTCAAAACATATGCACGGATAATTTTTCAACATTGACCCCTGCATAGTTTTGTGTTTCAGATTTTCTCCTCCTTCCCCCTCCTCCCTCCCCTAGATGATAAGCAATCCAATATGTATTATACAAGTTAAAATATGTTAAATCCAATATATGTAAATATATTTATACAATTCTCTTGCTGCACAAGAAAAATCTGATCAAAAAGGAAAGAAAATGAGTAAGAAAACAAAAGGCAAACAACAAAATGAGTGAGAATGTTATGTTGTAATCCACATTAAGTTCCCACAGTCCTCCTTCTGAGAATAGATGGTTCTCTTCATCATAAGATCATTTGAACTGCCACCAATAATCTCATTGTTAGAAAAAGTCATATTCATCAGAATTGATTGTTGTATGACCTTGTTGCTGCCATGTACAATGATCTCCTGGTCCTGCTCATTTCACTTAGCATCAGTTCATGTAAGTCTCTCCAGGCCTCTCTGAAATCATCCTGCTGATGTTTTCTTATAGAATAATAATATTCCATAACATTCATATACCATAACTTATTCAGCCATTCTCCAATTTCAGTTTCTTGCCACTACAAAAAGGGTTGCCACAAATATTTTTTGTACATGTGGATCCCTTTCCTTCCTTTAAGATCTCTTTGGGATATAAAGCCAGTAGATACACTGCTGGATCAAAGGGTATGCACAGTTTGATAACTTTTTGTATTTCCACTCTTTGGAAAAAGAAGTAGGATTAAGTGTGCCAATATCTATGGTTAGATACTCAAAAAGATAAATTTCCATTAAAAAAAAAACAAAAAACAAAAAAACCCTATTTCAAGAAACAAAGGGTGTGAACTACTTTAATCATAAATTTTCTTCTAAATACTGACATAAGATCATTTTGGGGAATCAAGAGGGAATAATATTCTTAATTTGGATCAGATATATAATGCTGGAAAGGACTTGTGAGTCCATCTAGTTCAAATTTTCATTTTTCATGTGGAAACGATGATCTAGGAAGTTTGTCTCTTGTCCCAAGTCACATAAGTAAAACATAATAGGATGGATCTGAATCCAAGACCTCTGATTCAAAAGGGTCTTTTTCATATCAGATCTTTTGGGAACATGATCTTAAGGTGACCCCTGGGAGAAAAGTGAGAATAAGGGTTAGAAAAGGAACCTTTTCTCATCTCTAAAATATATAGAGAATTGTCTCATATTTATAAAAATTCAAGCCATTCTCGAATCAATAAGTGGCCAAAGGATATGAACAGACAATTTTCAGAGGATGAAATTAAAACTATTTATAGTCATATGAAAAGATGCTCCAAATCACTATTGATCAGAGAAATGCAAATCAAGACAACCCTGAGGTACCACTTCACACCTGTCAGATTGGCTAAAATGACAGGAAAAGTTAATGATGAATGTTGGAGGGGATGTGGGAGGGCTGGGACACTGATGCATTGTTGGTGGAGTTGTGAATGGATACAGCCATTCTGGAGAACAATTTGGAGCTATGCTCAAAAAGTTATCAAACTGTGCATACCCTTTGACCCAGCAACATTTCTATTGGGCTTATATCCCAAAGAAATCATAAAGGAAGGAAAAGGCTCCACATGTGCAAGAATGTTTGTGGCAGCCCTTTTTGTAGTGGCTAGAATCTGGAAACTGAAGGGATGCCCTTCAATTGGAGAATGGCTGAATAAATTATGGTATATGAATATTATGGAATATTATTGTTCTGTAAGAAATGACCAGCAAGATGATTTCAGAGAGGCCTGGAGAGACTTACATGAACTGATGCTGAGTGAAATGAGCAGAACCAGGAGATCATTATACACGGCAACAACAGTACTATATGACGATCAATTCTGAAGGACATGGCTCTCTTCAACAATGAAATGTTTCAAACCACCTCCAATTGTTCACTGAAGAAAGCCATATACACCCAGAGAGAGGGATGTGAAATGTGGACCACAACATAACATTCTCATACTCCTTGATTGATGTTTGCTTACATTGTGTTTCCTTTATCTGATATATCGTTTGTGTAGATAAGATTTTTCTTGCACAACAATAAGTTTGGAAATATGTATACATATATTCGATTTGCCAATATTTCAACATAATTAACATGTAGTGGATATCCTGCCATCTAGCGGAGGGGTGGGGAGTTGGGGGGAAAAATTTGTAACGGAAAGCTATGTAAGGGTTATTGTTGAAGAATTACCCACACATATGTTATGCAAATAAAATAAAAAAAATAAAAAATAAAATAAATAAAAATAAATAAATAAATAAAAAAGGAAAAAAAAAAAAGAAAAAGAACCTTTGAGGTAGCTCCAAGAGCTTAAGGCAGGAAAATGAAATACAGAAAGGTAATAGAAGAGTTTAAAAAAGAAAACAACAATCATTTTCTGATTTTTAACTCTGCCTTAAGTTGAGCTCTGATAGATTTCATTTCTCAGAAGTCACTAAAAATTATATATAACAGTTCCAGATTATTGTCTCCAGCTTGTTCTAATTAACCTGCTTTGACTTAAGTATGAAAAAACAAAAATTGAAACCCCTTACCCCACCCACACCTTTTTTATAGTGTCCAGAGAAACAAACAGCAGGGAAATCTTAAAAACTAAACAGGTAATAAAATGTGAAAAGTAAATTCTCATACTGACATTCCATCACTTGCAAAGGCGAGGCAATGGATTCTATTCTTGGCACCTGCCTGGGCAGTAATACCTCAGTGCACAAAAGCTGACCCTCCCAATATGTACCTGAAGGACATGCCCGACGTGTCCCTTGCCTTTACTCTGCTTTTTCACTTTTGGTTTATCTTCACTTGAGAAGGAATCCTTGCCTTTCTTTCCTGAAAATATAGATATTTGTGTCCTCAACAATGCTTTATTGAGAGGGTATTAGCTATAGTACATTATCTATGAGAACAAACAAAAGCATTACATAAATACCACAGCCAAATGGTAAAGGCTGCAAGACTTTCAAAGGAGAGATCACCAGCACCTAAAGTGGTAAAAGAAGGCTTTATGGACATTCGAGTTGACCTAAAACTTTGTTCAAGTGAAATTCAGATAGCCAAGTAAGGGGAAAATAGGGAATTAGGACAAAGCAAGCGAGAGGAAAGATTAAGTACCAGATATTGAAGAATGATAAAAACAACATGTTCAGGGAACACCAAGTGGGCCACTGCTTTTGAATCAAAGGTTGCACACAGGGGATTGATGGACAATACATTTGAGAAGGTAAGCTTTGTGAATGGGATGGACAAGGGTCATTAATATCAGGTTAAGGATTGTTAGACTTCATCCTTTTAAATTTCTGAAAGAGGAAATAAGATGAGATGGCTAAAAAAAGGGTTTTGGGAAGACAACTTTGAGGTTAGACTAACAGAAAGCAATAATTATAGAGCTTTAAAGTTTGCAAAATGCTTTACATGGTATCTTATACAATCCTCACAACAACCATGAGGTAGGTGCTATTATCCCTGTAATGTAAATAAAGAAACTGAGACTAAGATCAAGTGACAATACAGCTTCACACAATTGCAGTGTCTAAGACAGGATTCAAATTCAGGACTTCTTAATTACAAGTCCAATACTCTTACCTTCTATAATCTCAATGTCTATCTCTTGTTACTGACCTTACTCCTCTCCTGATTAATTCCAGAATTTATTGGACATCTCTTCTTAGATGACCCAAATTCATACAGACTCAGCATATCCCAATTAAATTTGTCATCATAAGCTGAGCTGTCTTGTTTCAAAATGTTATCATTATTAACTCTTTCCCCTTCCTCACACCCAGCATCCAGTTGGTAGCCACATCCTATCCATTTTTTGCAACATCTTGCATCTATGCCCTTCTCTCCATTTACACTATCCCTAATCTAATGTAACCCCTTAACATTTCTTAACCTGCATAAGTGCTCCCTGTTCTTCCATAAGGATCTCCTCTCTCCAATATATTCTTCTGCACAGCAGCAAAAATAATCCTAAATCAAAAAGACTGATCATGTCACTGCTCTGTCCTAATTTAAAAAACAAAACAAAACAAAACAAGACAAAACAAAAAAAAAAGTTCAATAAGTTTCTTCAATAGCCTAGCATTTAGAGCTTTCTACAATCTATCTAACCTACTTTATTTCCCCCTTCATAAATCCTGTATTTTAACCCACTCTGATCAAGAATTCTCTTGCCTTTTTGTTACATATAATGGTCACAACACCTTGATGACTTAAAAGTCTCACATAATAATCATTACTAATATACAACAATCAATAATATTGCTAGCTTGATATTGTCTAGGCAAAGAATCCTTAAACTCTTCTGTTATGGGACCACCTAGGCAGTGTGCTGATGCATCCAGATCCTTTTCAAAATGTTCTAAAATGCATAATGTAAAATAAATAGGATGACATGAGAACCATTACAATGAAGTATAATAATAAACATTTATTAAGGGCCTCCCATGTGCCTGCCACTCTGCTAAAAATACAAGGCTAACTAGGTATGCATTTGTTACAATCTAGTCAAAGCAAAATGTAAACTGAGGCAGGCAGGCTTTTCCATTACAGTAAAGCAAATTTAACTGAAAGCCAGGTTATACAATCTCTGAAGAGTGTATCTAAATGTACAGCTACTAGACAGTTCTTACCAAGACAAGACAAACTAAACCAGGAGTCCTTGACAGTTCTAGTAATGCTACAGCCTAAAGAGGTCATAATGAGGGGCTGAAGGAAAAAAAAAACTTAAAAAATCACCAAATTGGGGCAGCTAGGTGGCGCATTGGTTAGAGCACCAGCCCTTAAGTCAGGAGGACCTGAGTTCAAATCTGGTCTCAGACACTTCCTAGCTGTGTGACCCTGGGCAAGTCACTTAACCCCAATTGCCTCAGGAAAAAAAAAAAATCACCAAATTGAAAAAAAAATGACAAAAGATGTAAATAACCAATGTTTGAAGGATTGTGCGTCCTTAGGCACATAAATATATATAACATGCATGGAGCTGCGAATTAGTAAAGGTATAATTTGCAATTATATTTAAATTAAAAAACACAAATATAATAAATAATTTCAATTTGCAAATATATTTAAATTAAAAAATACAAATATAATAAATACAGAGAAGCATGAAAACAACTATAAGCTGATACAGAGTGAAGTTAGCCAAGTCAAGAGAGCACAATGACTACACCAATTTAAAATGGAAAAAACCACCATTGCAAAACAATTGAAGGTGAATGTTACAAAATTACAATGAACAAGTGCATCCTCAAAGAATAGGGATATAAGAAAACACCAATACGTCACTACCTCCTCCTATGTGTGGGGGAGGGCGGGGGGAGGCACAGATATAGCCTATTTTTCATATTTTGGGGATATACAGATCAATTTGATTGTTTTTCTCTTCCTCTTTTTCTTTGAAAAAAATGTTTTGGTATGGCTCTGTGGGAGGGAAAGGGGAAACAATATATAAAAAGAAAAAATAGCAGAAAAAATTATTTTAAAATATATCTATAGGTATTATAGAGAAGATTGAGACAGAATATTTAAATTCATGCCAGTCTTACCTTTCTTTGGCTTCCCATGTAATCTTATGGATGTCATATCATCTGATTCAGCTTCTAATAGTTCACTGTCTTCTTGGTTTGCATTTAATTCTCTTATTAAATCTTCAATGGCAAAGGGAGCTTGTTCCAAAATTGCTTGAAAAATACCTCCAACTATATTATATAGCAAAGTAGAACTAAAAAGGAGGGATATGATCTATAAATGTGAAGCTTAAATAAGATCACACTCATGTAAACTTTTTTTTAAACCCTAATCACACAACTCTATGGGGTCCTGATTATTTTCTTTATTAGTGCATTACCTCAAAATGACCATTATTCTCTCCTCCCCCCTCAAAAATGAACAATTATTTCAGAAAAAGTGTCCAGAATGGCTCAAAAGCAACTAAAAAGAACAGTCAAGTCCAACAAAGATAATATGTAAACTTACTCCTTTGTCCTGGATGCAATTTTGCAGAATGGAATAATAAACTTCAGGTTTTGATCTGCAGTAAGCTATTTAAGAAAGACAATAAAAGCCATTTAGGTGAAGTTTAAAAAACAGAAGAGATAATTTCCGAGCCCCAAAGCTCATTATCTAAGTCCTCCTTACCTCTTCTGCTCCTACTTTAGTTAATTCTTCTAAATATATGTCAATAAAGTGAGACTTTACTCCACAAGGTGCCTGACTGTCAGGGTGCAAAATTTCTTTCATTAGGATATCCAGAAGTAGTTCAACCTGACTAGGGGAGGCAGAAGGAGGATGTTAAAAAAGACAACCCGTTATTAAAATTAAAAAGTTGATTTTCTTTCTTTGCATTCAAATCATAAATCAGTTAATCAAAAATTATTAAAATAAAATCAAAAATGGGTTTTAAAAACTGCTACTAAAATGGAAACATTTAATCATAAAAAAATTCTAAAGACCAAAAAAGTAAGACTACGAGGCTCACAAATCAAATTTCTTATTTCTACTCTACTGTAAAGGATCATATTAATATAACATGTAATGATTATGGGTAGCAGGGTACCATATTCATCCCAAGAAGTACAAAATGATGGTGGTATTCCATTGAGTTTCAATCAACTCATACTTGCAGCACTTTAAGGTTCACAAGCCCCTTTCCTCACAATAATCCTATGAGTTAGATGAATCACACATTTAAGAAATTAAAATTCTATTCTGCCTATGCTCCAATATTTAAAATTTAGAAAATTGAAAATAACACATCCATCAATACTTATCTAAATCATTGCTAGAGCTTTCTTTATTCTAGTCTTGAAATACACACACAGCAAAAGTATAACTATTAACTATGTCAATATGCAACTTACTAAATGCAAAAAAAAGCCACCTCTTCTGTGAAGCATTCCCTGATTTCTGAACCCAAAAGTGTTTAATTTCTCCTCAAATGTTCCCAGAGTACTCTGTCTAGTAAGGCACGTAGGCCAGTGGATAGAGTGCCAGGTCTAGAATCAAGAAGACTTTTCTTCTTGAATTCAAATCTGGCCTCAGACACTTAATAGGCTGTATGATTCAGAAAAAATCACTTAACCTTGGATTTGTCTCAGTTTCCTCATCTGTAAAATGAGCTAGAGAAAGAGATAGCAAACCACTCCTGTATCTTTGCCAAGAAAACTCTAAAATAGGGTCTCAAGAGTTGAATACAATTGAAAAACAACCTAAGACACTTTGTTCAGTTCTCTCCTGTGACTCTATCATAACCAATCTTGTACAAAATGTTATATTAATTATTTGGGATGACCTATAATATTTGGCATGACTTCATTTTGTGATATGAATGGTTGTACAAGTGTAATTTTACCAATATTAGGCTGCCTCAGAAGTCTGAACATTGACCAAAATGTATTTAGAC
Source organism: Myrmecobius fasciatus (assembly GCA_023553655.1). Lineage (NCBI taxonomy): Eukaryota > Metazoa > Chordata > Mammalia > Dasyuromorphia > Myrmecobiidae > Myrmecobius > Myrmecobius fasciatus. The sequence continues at coordinate 256,149 of JAJPUD010001413.1, read as the reverse complement.
TGAACTATTAGCCCCATCATTAAGTCAGTTCACTTCTACATTTTGTGCCATAAACAAGTGCTTTATTATACTGTTCTACTTTTAATTCTACTTTAAAAATTCTTTTAAAAAAGAAATGCATAAAACTTGTAGCTCTTAAAGAGGACATTTCAAAAACTGTTTGAGATGTTACAGTAGCTGTTAAAATATAAGTCAAGCTTTTCAAAGAATCATTCAAGTAGACCTGAATCCAAAGCACAAAGGAAAATATGGTTAAATAAGAGAAACATTAAAAAAAATGAAAAATTATTTTAAAATACCCTGATTAATTCCTCAAAAAAACAAGTGGGTTGTAGATTCCTTAAAGTCCAAAGCAAGAATATCAAGAGCAGGTCAAACAGAAAAAAATTAAAAATTAAAAAAAATTTTAAAAAATCTGCTAATCACTGTTATAAAGCAATGGACAATTTTGTCCCAGTAAATTTGCATATTATCATGGCATATTTTGTTATGTCATATTCCTTCCTCCACTCTCAATATAAGGTAAGCTTTTTGAGGGCAATGCTTGGTGTCCCTTTTTATCTTTATATGCACAGTGCCTAGCATGTCTTTTACACAAATATTTACTTGTTGAAATGAATATAATTTAAGAATCCCTTCCTAACCTAATAAGACTTTTCTCAATATGACAAAAGCCAGGTACTTGAACTCATCAGAAGAGATGGTCTTGAATCCCCTATCACTTAATTAGGGTAAGTCATTTCATCTTTTGGAATTCCAGTTTCTCCATCTTCAAAACAAGAATTATTCTTATTTTTTTAACTACCTGACTTAAGTGGCTGTACAAAATAAAGAATATTCTTAATTCCTTACTATATAAGATTAAAGAAAGATAAATCATTTAGCATCTTTCCTTATTTGCACACTATTACTCACTGAAATAAATCAAAAAATTTTAAATTATTTCTTGAATCTACTGTTAGATAAGGTGGGAGATACAAAAATGCACTCAATATTTTCCTTATCATCAAATAATTAACAATAAGGCTCAGATATGTATTAAAGTCTATTTCCAGTTCTATAAGTTTAAAGGAGAAAAAACCGACATAAATAATACTATGTCTTACATTTAGTTATTGGGAAGTATAGGTTACTCAAAACTTTTCATTCCTTCCCTCTGATAACCTGTCTGCTGCTACCTCACTGCTCTTTAGCACCACCGTGGGGAGAATAACAGAAAAGGAAGGTAATTTCCTTATGTTGCCATCAATTTATATTGCTGTTGTTATTGCTGCACCTCAAAGCATTAGCTGTAAGACCTAGGGAGGCCTTCCAATCCCAAATTCCAACAATGCCAAGCAAATATGGGGAGTAAGGTGAGTATTAACAAGTACTTAAATGAAAGAGAAAGACTAAGAAAAGAAAAAGATCAATCACCAAAGTTGAGTATATGAAAATTTGAATTTTACAAATAAAATCTGAAGTAGGCTTATAAGATTATTATTAGCTAACATTTATATGGTATATAAGGTCTGCACAGTGTTTTATATATATCTCATTTGATCCTGGTAAAAACCCTATAAAGTAGACATTATTATCTCCATTTTATAGATGAGGAAAATGAGGCTCAGAAAGGTTAGAGGACTTGCTCATGGTGCTTAGAAGTAGGATTCAAACCAAGATCACTCATTACTACGTATATTCTTTCCAGTTTATATGGCTGCCTCCTATGCTCATATTTCACAATATCACTATTTAATATTTAAAAGATTTTTTTGGATGAACCAATTATTTAATTCATTTTATTAGTCTGAAATGTTAGCTGAACACAATGCTATCTTAAGTATTTTCTTTTAAAAATTATTTTTATAGATGTAATTTGTTTTTAACAAGCAAAATTTCTGCCAATATTCTTCCCTCTCCCACAAAGACATCCTATATTACAGATAATCTTTTTTAAAGAAAGAAAAAGGGAATAACAAAAAAATTATTATATCTAAAAAAATCTGAAAATACATGTAATATTCTAAACCCATGGACCTCCCACCTCTGCAAAGGAATAGGGTTGGAATAGCTCATATTGCTTCTGAGGGCTATATTTACACTTTCCATTTATACTGTTGTTACTGTATACATTGTTTTCCTGACTGCAACAGATCATAAGTCTATGCTTCTTTGTATTCATCACTTTTTTGTTGTTTTTTTTTTTTTGGCTGAGGCAATTGGGGTTAAGTGACTTGCCCAGGGTCACACAACTAGGAAGTGTTAAGTGTCTGAGACCAAATTTAAACTTGGGTCCTCCTGACTTCAGGGCTGGTGTGCTATCCACTGTATCACCTAACTGCCCCATATTATTTCTTACAATACAGAAATATTCAATTATATTCATGTACTATTTTTTTTTAACTATTCCCTAACCTATATAATTTCGTGCTATACTATAGAGTCCCAACATCTGGTCCTGAATACGAACCCTCTCCACTATGTGATCATGAAGGAACCAGTCATTACACCCATGTGAGCTTCAGTTTTCTCATCTAAAGTGTGGTGGTAATCATCATATTTTTATTACTTATCTCATAAGGAATTATGAGGACAGTGCTTTTTAAAAACATAAGGCATGAAAGAAAAATTATCATCATTCAGATTTGACTGGATCATGTTTTCCTAAAAAGATTTCACATCATCCAATCCAAAATTCATAGCTATTTTTGTGATCCTGTCTATCTTCAAAATATCTTTTAAACAAAAAAAGCCCTTTTAATTTTTGAATTAGGTAAAGCCTTAAATGATTGCTTTAGTCCGGAGTTTTCATTGACGATATTAATCAATCTATGATATAATTTACTGACCTTTCCTCCCATCCACTTCTTTTTAATGCCTCGAAGGACTGGTTCAAAAGCAGGCGCATTAGCTTTTATACAAAAGAATTGGTAAAAGAAAAACAAAATATGAGCTTAAACACAAAAATCAATAAGCAAGGCAGTACCACATGATTAGGATATCTATCTGATAGTTCCAATCCTCTCAATGTTAAAAGTTTTAAGGTCATGGTCAGATAGGGAAATTCTCCTTGTAACCAATACCATAACTAAGGTAACAAGTATCAGTTTTCTTCTTGGAGGGAGGTTGGCTTCACTTAATGCTTGGGGAGGAAATTTCTCATATGCCTTTTTACCTGGCACCTAAATTCAACCAAAATGCTTAGGCAACTTTTTTTCCTGACCTGGGCTCATATATGTTAAGAGGATACTTATATTAAGCTACTTCCAAATTTGTCTTTTACAATGAATTTTATGCATTTATTTTTTTCCTTTTTATGCTATGTAGTCAACCACCAGAAGCTCTTAGATTAAAATAGAACACATCAATTTTGGTCACCTCATCTCAGCAAGAAGCATTCAGTTTTTTTCTCTTTTTCTGGAAACTTTTTATTCATTTTAAATATGAAAAATCCCATTTTTAAAATGAGAAAAAGAACAAAGAACACAAGTGAAGATTCAATATAAAGAAATATATAAAGAAATAAATTTACATTTCAAGGAAATACTATACATTGTTTATAAAGCTATCCAGTTTCTTTTTTGGCAAGGCAATTCTGGTTAAGCAATTTGCTCAGGGTCATACAGGTGGGAGGTGTCAAGTGTCTGAGGCAGTATTTGAAATTAGGTCCTCTTGACTCTAGGGCTAGTATAATATTTACTGTGCCAACCTACCCCCCTTTCTTCTAAATTCTTTTGCTCTCTGCTATGCACCCCCCAAAGGAGATATATAGTATATAGATATGTACATAATAGATTCACATACATATATACACATACACATATCAACATACTCATATACAATATGCTCATATACATATTTGTAAGCCCATACTATGCATATTTCCACTTATCATTTCTCTAAAGGTGAATAGCATACACCTTCAAACATCCAAATCTTTCCATATTTTTCTAAATTAACCAGCTCATCATTTCCCACACCACAGCAGAATTTCAATTATATTTTATTTGAGAGATTGACTATGAAAGTATTTTGCTCAATTTTTTGCATTCCTTCCATTCTTGGCTACATATAGAAATTTTTAATTTAAAATAATCAAAATTATCCACTTGATACTTCAAATATTCTCTCACCTAATATCTGACACTAATGAATTTCCTTCCTTTACATCTTTTTTTTCCCTAGTACCTTTTGAAATTTCTGATCTTTTGTTCTTCCAAATAAACTATATTACTATTTTTTCTAACTCAGTAAAATAAATTTTCTAGTAATTGGAATGTCACTGAATAAATAGATTAATTAACATTCAATTTCAAAGCACAGGTTAACTTCTCTAGAGGCAAAAACAGCTATAGTCCAATTCCTTTTTCTCTTCTTAACAATCACTATTAAAACTAAATAACTGGGGGCAGCTAGATAGAGCACTGATCCAGAAGTCAGGAGGACCTGAATTCAAATCTGGCCTCAGACACTTAATACTTCCTAGCTATGTGACCCTGGGCAAATCACTTAATCCCAACTGCCTCAGCAAAAACAAAACAAAACAAAACAAAACAAAACAAAACAAAACAACAACAAAAAAACCCAACTAAATAACTATGAGGCAGCAAATTAGGAAGTTAAACTTCTCCCCCCAACACAAACATAGCCACAGCCCACTTAGAATATGCTTATAATGCAAATAAGCAAATCTTACCATGTAGAATTTATCCAGGCGTAGTCTGTCTATTCCAATCCACTCACGGTTCATGGTTTGCCAAAAAGTCTGAACAAACAGGTGCTCTATATGAGAACAAAGATTTCTAAGCTTTAGCCTCAATGATTATCAACAATCTGTAAAACAATTGATAGAAAATACTTTGATAATACCTTGACTAACCATGACTTCAGAAGACTGATGTGATGGAGCATAGAATAAAGAACACATTTTCAGACTTGGCCAATGTGTTGATTTGATTTGCTTACCTAGACTAAGACTGGGACTAAGGCTGGGATTAAGTGAAGAATCTCTTGGAAGTGACAATTATATTAAAAAAAGAACGTAAAACAATTTTTATAAAAAAAAAAATGAAGGTAGTCTACAATTCTTGTTTATTTGCTTTTATTATCTTGTGACAATGTTATTTTCCTAAATAAGAAATAAATTTATAATAATTAAACAATAATATAAGGGAGTGGGAAAGAAAACACAAGGAATTTTATCAATAATAAAATCTCCCTGTGATACATGTGATTTCAAGACCACCTTTTCACATGTGGGCCAAAAACAGGGAGTACAGTATGCTTTTTATTCCCATACCCGTAAAAAAGACAAAAAACAATTTACATACTACTCCCAGCATAATTGAGAACACTGGTTCTCAAAGAAAAGTATAAGATCACCAAAAAAGCAGTGACATAACATTTCAGAGTCCTAGGCAAGGTTTAAAAATTATTCCCTTAGGTTACTGTCTACTGGAAATTTTGAATCTTCATTATAAATGCATGCAACTTGACATATTACAAAATACATACATCTTACAAAGAATTTAATATTCTGGCATTAAAAATGTTTTAACAGCAACTGAAATACTGCATGATGATCAAGTATGAATGACTAAGCTCTTCTCAGCAATACAATGATCTAAGAATTGCAAAAGAGTGATGAAGAAAAACATTCTTCACGTCCAGAGAAAGAAATGATGGAGGGGCAGCTAGGTGGTATAGTGGATACAGCACCAGCCCTGAAGTCAGGAGGACCCAAGTTTAAATTTGGTCTCAGACACTTAACACTTCCTAGCTGTGTGACCCTGGGCAAGTCACTTAACCCCAACTGTCTCAAGGGAAGAAAAAAAAAAAAAAGCTGATGGAAGTCTGAATGCAGATCAAAGCATATTATTTTCACCTTAATTTTTTCATAGTTTCTTCTTTTTGATCTGTTCCTTCTTTGACAATATGACTAATATGGAAATGTTTTACATGTTTATATATAGCCTATATAAAATTACTTATTATTTTAAAGGGAAACAAGGGGATGAAAGGAGGGAAAAAATTTAGAATTCAAAAACTTTTTAAAATAAATTGCTAAAAATTGTCTTTTCATATAATGGAAAAAATAAAAAAACAATTTAATATATATACAAAGCAATATTAAAAACTCTCATTGGACAAGTCTCATTGGTTTTAAACTCAAATAAAAACAGTTACTAAACCTTATTTATATTAGGATCCCCAAAGGCTGCAATACTGACTTAGAAAAAAAATTTATTATTATTTATGTTCTACTGTATTTTTATTATGTTAAATATTCCCAGTTCCATTTTAATCTGGAGAGTTACTTATTGAATGACCTAGGTAGTCAATTATCTTGATTATACCTAAGTCCTGGTTCTAGTTACTAGTAACTATGGTTTTTGACAACTATACCTAAGGAGAAATGAAGTAAAATCATTATTTCCTGTGACAATAAAATATCATTTGCTACTACCTTACTAAAAAGTAAAATTCTTTTATTATCACTGAGGCTTAAACAAAGCAAATCTTATCATGTAGAATTGATATCAAAGGCAGCAAGATTCCAATGTCAATTAGCCATATATTGGATCAACCATGATAAAAAAAAAAAAAAAAAAGCTACAAATAAAATTTAATCAGAAAGACCAAAATTCCACTGGCCCCTGAGAAATTCTACAGGTTCTGTCCAAGTTTTTCAAGTAGGAGAGAATCTATGATAAATATGTATTGATTAGCATAAATTTCAGAAGCCAATTTATTTGTTGATTTATTTTTAGTTCTGATCCATGAAGGTCTGAACCCAGCATTTAAAATATATCTTAAACAAGACCACAACATACTCACGGGTTTCTGTGTTCTGAAAAACATGAATAAGCTGGGAAATTGTATTTCCAAGTTCCTCCTGTACAAGAAACAACAAAAAAATTCCCTGATTACTACTTGAACATAACTTGAGTGAATGAAAAAAATTTGCTTACTATGTGACAAGCACTGTGCTTAAAAGCAGGTCCTGTTCTCAAGGAGCTTATGCTCTATAATTAGAAGAGACAGCATATCAAAAAAGAGCTCAGCTACTGGGAAGATGGAAAAGCCTAATGTTCTAAGGAGTCTTGGGTTACATAAGTCAAATAATCGTACCTAGAGATCTGTAGGAAGAGATGGAGATAGGAAGGAAAGAAGGGGAAAAGGAAGTGAGGGGCAGAGAGAAAGAAAGGGACAAACATTTTTTAAGAGCCTACTATGTGACGTATATGTACAGAAATATTTATAACAGCTCTTTGTGGTGGCAAAGAACTAGAAAGTGGGCGGCCATCAACTGGGAAATGGCTAAACAAGTTATGGTATATGTAGGTACTGTAATGCTGTAAAAAACAATTTCTGCTCAGAAAAACCTAAGATGTAATGATCAACCATAAAAGATTTAGCTATGTTGCGCAATATAATGATTCTTGACAATTCTAAGGGGTTGATGATTAAAAAAGAAAAAAAAAGAAAAAGAAAAAAAGAAAAAAAAAGCTATCCAGTTCCAAAAAGAACTAAGTTCGGATCAAAGAATTTTTCTTACTTTATTTTTCTTTGCAACATAGCTAATGTGGAAATAGGATTTGCATGATGTTTTCATATGCATAAAGGGAAATTATAGGAAGAGTAGATTAAGAGATTAATCCTAAACATCAACGTGATCTATAGTATAACAGATAAAAATCAGAATTTCTTGCACTTCCAATGTGTGGAAGGAGGAGAGAATTTGGAACTGAAACCCCCCCCCAAAAAAAATTTTTTTCCCCCTCCAAGAGCTTATGTACCAGTACTGTACTGAGCACTTTGCAAATACTTCATTTGCAGATGATATGATATGCTTAGAAAACCTACTGACCCTGGAGTCAGGAGAACCTGAGTCCAAATCAAATGTCACATATTTATTAGTTATGTGACCCTGGACAAGTAAGTTAGCCTTGATTACCCCCCTCTCCCCCCAAAAAACCCCACAAGAAATTGTAAAACTAAAGCAAAAATTTGAAAAAAAAAAGTAAGATAGTTCACAGAAAAAATCTGGAAAGCAATTCATTAGCCTACCTGAATAACATACCATGATCAAAAAAGAGCCTAAACATCTTACTACAAGAAATCTTAAAAGAAAACCGCAGATTTCTTGGAACCAGAGAGCAAAGTGGAAAACGATCCAGCTGTCACCTTCTAAAAACAAAAAAATAAAAACTCCAAAATGATAACTCATGAACATCATAGTCAAAATCCAGAGCTCTCAAGTCAAAGGAAAAAAAAATAAAAAATAAAACACTTCAAACAGCTAGAAAGAATTCAAATACATAAATTACAATCAGGATCATGTGCAAGTTACTACTATATTGGAAGAGAGAACTTGGAATACCATATTCCAGAAGATAAAAGATACATGTTTACAATTAAAAAAGATTAGTGACCCAACAAAACTGAATATAATCATACAGGGGGACTAATGAAACAAAAGATGATTTCCAAGTATTCCTGATGAAAACACCAGAATCTTGAAATTCAAACAGTAGTATAGAGAAACATAAAAAGGCAAATATGCATGAACAATAAGAAAATAAGTATATATTGAAATATGAGGATATAAAATGTGTCATCTCTGAAATCTTATCATCAGGGATCATAGAGAGAATTGAATTAGACAAAGGAGTGGTTCAATTATGTACTGATCTTAAGAACAGAAAGGGGAACAGTAATATAAGTGGGGTGGTGGGGAAAATGAGAGGGAAGGAAGGAAGATTAGGGAAATTATCTCATATAACCAGACTGTTCAAAGAAACAAGAAAAAGGGAATGGTATGGGGTAGGAGTTGGGGGGGGAGGAGGGGATAGATGATACTTGCCCTTTCTTCATCTGAACTGGTCAAAGGAAAAAAAAAAGACTCGCAGAGAGTTGAATGCATTTCACTCAACAGGAAATAAGAGAGAAAGTGGAGAATGGAAAATTATAGGAAGAGTAGATTAATGAAAGGATTAATCCTAAATACCAATGTAATCTCCAGTATAATAGACAAAAATCAGAATATCTAAGTTCAACTCTGAGCTCTGATGGTTTTTGGGGGGTTTTTTTTGGTTTTTTTTACCAGGGTGACCTGAGGCAAATGAGTTAAGCTTCCTGAGTGTCAGTCTCTTTTATAAAACAAGAGTTGGAACTAATTTTGTAAGTCTACTCTAAAGTGCTAGTTATTCCAGACATATAGAAAACCAATGATGCTGACAACCATGACCCAATTTTTCTCCCTACATTAACAAAGGCATTGATCAGCCTGGAGTCTTCACTAGACAGATTCCTCAATGAATATAAGCAGATTCAGAGCAGCTAGGTAGTGAAGTGGGTAGAGCACCAGCCCTGAAGTCAGGAGGAACTGAGTTCAAATTTGGCCTCAGACACTTAACACTTCCTAGCTGTGTGATCCTGGCAAGTCCCTTAACCCCAATTGCCTCAGCAAAAAGCAAAATAAAAAAGCAGATTCCTTCAAATTTCCCAACTCAACCCAAACTAAAAAATTACTCACCTGTAGGAGAGGTTTGTCCTGCATCCACATACAGTAAAAAAGCCCTTTCCATATTTTTAGCAACTCATCATGACTGAACCCACCTAAACAAAAACAAGACATTTAAATTTCACTGGTCCAACCTTTCATATTGAAAAAAAAAAAAAAGCAGCCAAAATTAGGAAACTGCTATAACATAATGAGGGATTACATTTACACCACAAAAGCAACAATTTAACAGGTAAACACTGTCTTCACAAAATATATTAGGATTTTAAAACAAGTTTCCTATGCATCAGAATGGTATAGTGAACAGTTTTAGTCAGTCAGGAAGATCTAAATTTGAACCTGACTTTAGCTACTTACTATCTAGGTTACCCTAGGCAAGTCACTTAACATCTTAGCCTTCAAATGTTTCCTCCTTTGTAAAAATTACATAATATTACCTACCTCACATAATCAAATGAAATTATTCATCTAAAGCTATTTGAAAATCTTAAACAATATAAATTTTTACTATTATCTCCTTTGTGTATAAATGAATAAAACTCACCCCAAACTGATCCCAAATTTATTTTGAGTACAAATTCAAAGTTTTTTCCCTTAGAAAAAATAAACAGCAATTTGACTTTATATTAAATATAGCAGAATAACATTAACATTAATATGGCAGAATATTTATGCATTTAGCATATTTCAAATTCAACTGAATTAAGTATTTATTACATGCAAAGCACTTTGCTACTTATTGGCATATAAAGACAAAATGTTCCAGCAAAGAGATTATAGTCTTTTGAGGAGGACACAATAATTACAGATAAATATAATATAAAGCAGGACAAAGACTGATTAGTACTCTAAGAAAAATTGATGGAGGACTGAACACTTAACAGTTGGGGAAAATAGGAAAGACTTCACAGAAGAGGTGGCATCTAAGCTAAAATGTGATAGAGGCTAAAAATATTTAAGTGATACTCTCTTCTGTATCAGTATCTCTGACCTCCCAATTCAGAAAGATAAAATTGAGAGAGTGCATTCCATACATAGGAAAAAAAGGACAGAGATAGACAGCTAGAGAAATAAAGCATTTAATAAGTGCTTATGATATGTAGCATATTGTGTTAAGCTTGAAAATAAACACACAACTAATCAGATAATCTCTTACCTTAAGGAGTTTACATTTTAATGCAGGCATGTAACACACAAAAGGGAACAAAAATGGGAAAGAGACTAGCAGCAGAGTTTGGAGCTGATAAAAAGATTTGGTTCTGGGCAGCATAACTTTCAGGGCCCAGGGAGCCATATGAAGAAAAAAAAAAATGCTCCAAAAGATGAATGATTAGAATAAGGCAAACTAAAGTAACTGAAGTTTGCCTCATACCCACTGGCTGGCAAAAATAACAAAAAAATCAAAAAGGCCATTGTTGGAAGGGCCTAGGGGAAGACAGCCATTCTAGAAAACAATTTAGACATCATCTCAAAGTCAGAAAAATGTGCATTCCCTTTGATTCAAGAATAACATCACTAAGTCCTAAGGAAATCAAGGACAATGGAAATATAGTTACAACTTTTTTGTTGCAAAGAATTGGACACCAACTGAGGAATGGCTAAACAAAATTATAATTTACGAATGGAATAAATTACTGCAATGGAAGCAATAGCAGAAGGCAGCAGCTAGAAAATAAAGAAGCAGGAACCACTCCTCCCATATCCTATTTTAGCCCTAGGTTTGTCTGAGCAAACATAGCTTGTGGGCCATGTACTTAACCAGAGTTACCATTTTCTGCTCCTACAGAGGTAAGGAGTGAAGGAAATCACCCCCCCCCACACACACACACAGGTTTTCGCCTTTGGCAAAGCCATGATCTTTTTTCTTTAATTTGCTGTATAAAAACTGAGGCCTATATGGCTTCTGAGAAATCTTTCAAAGCTGGAGCTCCAAAGCTATGATTAAACTGACAAAGATGTTAGAAAAGCCTCATTTGCAGAGGACCAGAGGAATTCTGCCATCCTTTCAACAAAGGGTAGGACTAATGCCTTATCTCTGTCCATGGTAAACTATAATTTTAACAATATGATTGGTCAAGAGGATGAGAAAAGTGTCTCTCATTAAATTCATTAGGGGATTTTCCCCAAATACCTCTAATTACAATAGTATGGGCCATCAAATAAAACTGAAGTGTGAAACATTGTCACATCCCCCATTCTGTAGTTACAGAGGGGTCTTGGGAGGTTCAAATAACTCAAATTCAAGAACTGTTTAGTACAGTTCTTGAATGCCAGTTTGGGATTAAGTTCTAAACAAAGGTCATAAGGTATCTTAATAATATAAGCAGCCCCTTTCCTCTTCTGACACTGGCACCTTCTTGATGCAGGTCTTCATCATCTCAAGTCTGAACTGCTGCAATAGTCACTCAGTTGACCATTCAAGAAACACTTATTATGTGTAAGACAGATAAAAAGAAAGATGGTCATCAAGGAACTAATAGACAAGACAACTTGAAAACAACAATGCAACATACAAAACATAAAATGAAAACGGATAGCCTTCTGAGTGGTCTTCCTGCCTCATATCTCTCCCCAGTCCCATCCATTCCCTTCTCACATATCAAAGTGATCTTTTAAGAGTACATGTCTCAACCTGTACATTACACACACTCCTAATGAATAAAATCCAGAGATTTCCCATTAGTTCTAAGATCAAATATAAAATCCTCTCTTTGGTTTTTAAAGCCTTTTATAATGTGGTTCCTTACTATCTTTCCAGTTTTCTTATAGCTTATTACCCATCTCAGGTACTTTTATAATTCCATAATGATGGATTCTCTGATGTTCCTTCTCTCCCCACTGGCATTCTCAATAGTTATTATGAGGATAAAAATGAGATATTTGTAGAAATATTCTGCAAAACTTAAAGTATTATATAAATGTTAGCTTTTAACATCTTCACCACCATTACTATCACCATCAGAAACCTACCTTGATCATTCTAAATGCTTCTAACCTGTATTGTTTTGCATCCTTTCTTTGAATCTGCAGCACTTAATACAACAACTAGCACACAGCAGGCGCTTAACATTTCCAACTTATTCCTATATAGATCTTTGTGCATAGCAGTTTGCATACTGTATGTCTCCCCTCATCTTTCCCTCCCAGCCCCTTGGCTTGAAAGCTTCTAGAGATCAGGGACAGTTTTTTTTTGTCATTCATTGTATTCTATAGAACAGTACCTGGTACATCATAAGGGCTTAATAAATACTTGTTGACTGACTCACAACTGACATTTTAGGATTTTTTAGTAACTCAAATTTTTTTCAATTACAAGGCTAATAAAAAATAACCCATCTTTATCTTGATAGCTGGTAACTCCACCATCAGTATTTGTAAAAATGGGCATCAATGTCATGAGATAAAATGTCCCCACAAGTCTACAGATGGCATCTTCACCTCACTAACATAGGGATGAAACAACACTGATTGGAAAGGTAAGTCAGAAGGCGGGTTCAACTGCTTTGAAAGACTTTGGAGAAGTCACTTTGCTCTTCGGAGTTTTTACAAGCAACCCGGGGAGGGAGAGGGGAGGGATGGGTGTCCAAAATCCTTAGGACCAAAGAGAAGAGCACTATATCTTTAGGATCGGGGGAGGGAGGTACTAAATGCTTACAACCGGGGTGGGAATGGGGGCGGGGAGGAGGAGGAGAGTAAATCCTTACAACCAGAGCCTAAGGTAAGCATCCCTAACGGACAGTCAAACGGTCTAAAAACCCCCCAAACCTGGTCTGGGATGGTAACATCCGGCGACGCCTCGAAACCACCCTCGGACTCCTCTTGCCCACCTAGGAAGGCTATTCTCCCCCTGGACGCTATCAGCTCCACGTGGACGACTTCTGCATTCTATCGATTCCGACTCCCTCTCCCGCCCGCTTTCTTTTTCCCCTCCCCTCCTTTTCGAACACGAACACAGAACTTCTCTGGCTCCCTCCGCGACAACCCGTACCCCCAAAAGCCCTCCGCTTTCCCCGCAGCGGCCCCGGGCCACGTGCAGTCCCCGCTCAGCACTCTGAAGGCCCCACCTGAAGCGGCTCCGGTCTTGGCGCGGATGTATCTCCTGAGCTTTCGAACCGCACGGTCTCGGATAGTTTTCTCGTTGCCGGCCAGCCGCTGGGCTAGCTGGATTTCCGAAGGAAGAGCCGGAGCCGGAGCCATGACGCCGAACTCCTGAAGCACCGTGGAGATAAAAGCGCGACAAAAAGAGGTCGTAGCAGAAATGACGTCACAGGGGCGCGACGTCACGTGGAAAAGGGAGAGTGCTACCACCTGGACAACCTCCGAAGCGTCGTGGGAGGGGGGGTAGTATGACCTAGAAAGGTCAATTTCTTACTGTTTTCAAAAAGAATGTTGCTAATTTACTGTATCTAAGCACTTAAAGAATTTTACGCTATTTATTTCTCACCACCTTTCTCACTTCTCACTGCAGCAACTTCATAAATTCCAAAGCAGACTCAATGTTGGGTTAGCAAAAATGGAGCACAGCTTCCATACTATCTCCCACAAGGCTGTGTAGGCTGGAGATTCTTTTTATTCTTTTTTTTTTAATTAAAGCTTTTTATTTGCATAACATATGTATAGGTAGTTTCTTCAACATTGACCATTACAAAGCTTTCCGTTACAAATTTTCCCCTCATTCCCCTCCCCTCCCCTAGATGGCAGGAAGTCTAATACGTGTTAATTATATTAAAATATTTGACAAGTCCAGTATATGTATGTATACATGTTTCCATACTTATCTTGCTGTGCTAGAACAATTGTATCTACATGAGCAAAAAATATCTGATAAAGGAAACCCAATGCAAGCAATCATCAATCAAGAGCATGAAAATGATATGTTGTAGTCCTATCTCATGTCCCTCTCTCTGGGTGTATATGGCCTTTTTTACTGAACAACTGGAACTGGTTTGAAGCATTTCATTGTTGAAGAGAGCCGTGTCCATCAGAATTGATCATCATATAGTATTGTTGTTTAGGCTGGAGATTCTTTTTTTTTTAATTTTTTTTATTAATACTTTTTATTTGCAAAACATGTGTATGGTTAATTCCTAAACATTAACCCTTACAAAGCTTGCTGTTACAAATTTTTCCCCCCTACTTCCCACCCCTTCCCTAGATATCAGGATATCCACTACATGATAATTATGTTAGAATACTTAAATCGAATATATGTATAGTTATTGCCACACATCATTTTTTTGTTCAGGAGAAATCATATCTATAAGAGAGAATAATCCGATAAAGGAAATACCATGTAAGCAAACATCAACAGAGAACATGAAAATGTTATGTTGTGGTCCACATTTCACATCCCTCTCTCTAGGTGTATATGGCCTTCTTCACTGAACAATTGGAATTGGTTTGAAACATTTCATTGTTGAAGAAAGTCATGTCCATTAGAACTGATCCTCATATAGTATTGTTGTTGCCGTGTACAACGATCTCCTGGTTCTGCTCATCTCACTCAGCATCAGTTCATGCAAGTCTCTACAGTAGGCTGGAGATTCTTAAGGATGATTAAATTGAATTGGCTGATAAATTCATCCTAAATGCTTCCTTTCAGAAAGTCTTAGTGCTACTGCCAGCTCAGTAAAATCCCCCATTATCAACCACTATTAATTTCAAAGGAATAATTAAATTGAATCTCCCAGAGACCTTCATGATTATGATATAAACTGTGTCCTTGATTGTGTGTTCTCTGATTATGGGGGATGGACTGGAGAGACCCCAAATCTCAAAAACCCTCCTGAGTACATAGGGGCCCCACCCACCTATTCATAGGGAAACTTCAAGATCTCTACCTAGTCAATCAGAAATCATGGCCTAGGGCATAATCACTGCCCTCTATAGAATCTAGCCCTTAATTTCCCCAGCTTGAAGCCTTAGAAGGCAAAATAAAAGGCTGACTCTGAATCCCAATCTTTGCTGATTCCTACAAGGGAAAAAGCCCACTGAGCTACTGCTCAGTGTAAACCCATCTTGATTAATTTCTATCCAGAATAGGCCCACTGAGCCATGCTAAGTGTTAACTAATCTTTGCTAATATCCTACCTTTATTTCTCCCCTCTCAGAATTGTCCCACTAAGAAAGCTGCTTCTTTGCTATAATAAACCCATTTTGCCATAAACCTCTCACAACTGACCAGGATCATAGATTTTGAAGTACTGACATTTATAGCCCTTCTTCAAACCACACTTATCTATTGGGGAATAACTTTTGTATGTATATATAAAAACATATACATATGTATGTGTATATATATTATACAAGGCAGCTAGGTAACTCAGTGGATATACTGGCCCTGGAATCAGAAAGACTCAACTTCCTGAGTTCAAAAATCTGTCTCAGATGCTTAATTACTATGTGACTGAGCAAATCATTTAACCCTGTATGCCTCAGTAAAGTGAACTGGAGAAAGAAATGGAAAACCATTTCCAGATACAACAGTATGTTTGCCAAGAAAAGTCCAATGAGGTCACAGAGTCACAAAGGACTAAAATGACTGAATACATCTTATACATATACAATTCAAAAGAATTTCAAACTATTAACAATCCTATGAAAACGCTCTAAATCACTAATAAGAGAAACACAGTTCCAATGGGAGCTAATTTAGCAGAGTACAGACAGTATCCCACCTAAATTCTCCCAACATTAGTCTCCAAACTACTTTAAAATAATGTCTCCAGTCAAATTTTGGAGCAGCAGAGCCTAAAAAAGGTACATATGAAATTTTTTTTCTTTGCCTAAGACAATTTATGAGATTAGGCTGATAGGTTTATGACACAGGGGTAGAAATCTGTCTGGAGAACATGCATACATTGGTGGCAGCTTGAGGAGCACTCAGCCTAGAGATTATAAAGAGATTGGACAACTGTTCAGAAAGAGATTATAGAAAATTCCTAGTTGACATTTGGTACATGTAGCACTGATTGGTAGTTTTATTGCCCATACAGTTCTGGGTTGCATTTCCTGAGTGGTAGGGGGTGCTTGTCTGTCACAAGGGAACAGGGCCCCTGGTTACAGTTCCAGGGCCAAGAAGAGCACTAGCACTTGTGGCTGCATAAAAACAGTGACCCATCTAAGATAAAGATCAGAACCCAAAAGAGGACAATAATGATCATACTTCTCCTCCCATCACAACATCATAGAAGTACTGAAAACTTCCATACTTCCAGAACTAGTTCTGAAAACTAATACAAAAAACCTGAAGTTTGGGACATTGCTTCCCCATCCCTAGGAACAAGAAACCCAACATTAACATAAAATTCAAAGTAAAGAAATAGATTGAAGAAAAAAAGTAAACAACAATAACAAAAAAAGAATTTGACCATGAAAAGCTATTACAGTGGAGACCAAGATACAAACTGAGAAGACATCAATGTGAAAACAGCTACCACCAGAGCTTCAAAAAAAAAAAAAAAATGATAATTTAACAGAAGCTCAACAAGAATTCCTGGAAGAGTTAAAAAAAAAAAAAACTAAAAATTATAGAAGAAAAATTGAGAAAAGAAAATTCTGAAAAAATAACACCTTAAAAAACCAGAATTGGTCTAAAGACAAAAGACACAAAAATTCACTGAAATAAAGAAGTGCTTTAAAAGCAGAAGAAAGCAAGTGGAAAAGGAAATACAAAAGCTCACTGAAGAAAATAATTGTTTAAATTAGACAAGTGGAGCTGACTCCATGAGACATCATGAAACAAAACAAAATCAAACAAATGGGGGGAAAAAAAGAAAATGTGAAATATCTCATTGGAAAAAATAACTAATCTAGAAAATAGATACAGAAGTCATAATTTAAGAATCACTGAACTTCATGAAAGCCATAATTGAGAAAGAAAGAGAGAGAGAGAGAGAGAGAGAGAGAGAGAGAGAGAGAGAGAGAGAGAGAGGAAAGTGAGAGAGAGAACCTATTATTAGGTTATATAGGAAAGCAATATATATATTGGTTATATAAGGAATTATAAAGGAAAAGTGCCTTTAGGTCCAGAGGGTAAAATAGAAATTGGAAGAATCCAACAATCATCTTCTGAAAGAGATCTCAAAGCAAAAACTCCCAGAAATATTATGATAAAATTCTGGAGCTCCCTAATCAAGAAAAAAAATATTGCAGACAGCCAGAAAGAAACTATTCAGGTATCATGGGGTCACAAACAGGCTTGTACAAAATTTAGCAGCTACCACATTAGGGGAGCAGAGGGCTTGGGAAATATTACAAAAGGCAAAGAAGCTAGGATTATAACTAAGAATAATTTACCTAGTGAAATTAAATATAATCCTCAGGAGGGAAAATTAATATTTAATGAATTAGAGAACTTTCAAGAATTTCTGATGAAAAGAGCAGAGCTAAATAAAAAATTTGACATTAGAGAAGCATAAAAAAAGTAAACGAGAGAGTAATTAGAAGGGACATGATAAAGTTGAACTGTTTACGTCTTTTTTTTTTTAAATTAAAGCTTTTTATTTGCAAAACATATGCATGGGTAATTTTTCAGCACTGACCCTTGCAAAGCTTTCTGTTACAAATATTCCCCCCTTTCCCTCACCCACTCCCCTAAATGGCAGGAAGTCTACTACATGTTAATTATGTTAAAATACATGATGGAAAGTATTTCAACATAATTAACAAGTAGTAGACTTCCTGCCACCTAGAGGAGAGGTGGGGAAAAATTTGTAATGGAAAACTTTGCAAGGGTCAATGTTGAAAAATTGCCCATACATATGTTTTGCAAATAAAAAGCTTTAATAAAATAAATAATTAAATTAAATACATGACAGATTGAATATATGTATACATATTTATACACTTATCTTGCTTGCACAAGAAAAATTGGATCTACTAGAAAGAAAAAAAAAAAACCTAAGAAGGAAAACAAAATGCAAGCAAACATCAATAGAGAGCATAAAAACTGGTTTGAAACATCTCATTGTTGAAAAGAGCTATGTCCATCAGAATTGATCATCATATAGTCTTGTTGTTGCCATGTATATTGATCTCCTAGTTCTGCTCATTTCACTTAGCATCAGTTCATGCAAATCTCTCCAGGTCTCTCTGAAATCATCCTGTGGTTGTTTCTTTTTTTTTATTTTTTATTTTTTTTTTAATTTTATTTTATTTGCATAACATATGTGTGGGTAATTCTTCAACAATAACCCTTACATAGCTTTCCATTACAAATTTTTCCCCCCAACTTCCCCACCCCTCCCCTAGATGGCAGGATATCCACTACATGTTAATTATGTTAAAATATTGGCAAATCGAATATATGTATATATATTTCCAAACTTATCATTGTTGTGCAAGAAAAATCTTATCTACACAAACGATATATCAGATAAAGGAAACACAATATAAGCAAACATCAATCAAGGAGTATGAGAATGTTATGTTGTGGTCCACATTTCGCATCCCTCTCTCTGGGTGTATATGGCTTTCTTCAGTGAACAATTGGAAGTGGTTTGAAACATTTCATTGTTGAAGAGAGCCATGTCCATCAGAATTAATCGTCATATAGTACTGTTGTTGGCATGTATAATGATCTCCTGGTTCTGCTCATTTCACTCAGCATCAGTTCATGTAAGTCTCTCCAGGCCTCTCTGAAATCATCTTGCTGGTCATTTCTTACAGAACAATAATATTCCATAATATTCATATACCATAATTTATTCAGCCATTCTCCAATTGAAGGGCATCTATTCAATTTCCAGTTTCTAGCCACTACAAAAAGGGCTGCCCTGTGGTTGTTTCTTACGGAAGTGTTTACATTTCTATATGGGAAGTTGGCACATGTGACTCCTAAGAAGTTTGATCATTATTAAGGCAAATAAGAGTCTATATAGATAGAAGTATGACTTGATTATGTTGTGACAATCTCAAAAAAATATATATGAAAGAGTGAAAGATAAATGTACTAGAAGGGAGAAATATTTTGGGCAAGTTTTTCTCACATAAAAGAAGCATGTGTCAAAATATTTTGGAGATACCCTGTATCCCAGAGTTCAAGCACAGGAAGCAGGCTGTACCTGAGTTTGGCATAATAATTTCATTCTCTGGCAAAATGTCACTAATATTTCCTAGGGCCACTTATCACATGTTCAAAATCCCCATTCCTTGTCACTGACAGCTACCTCACAGGGTGGCCACTACCCCTAAGAGTTGAGACAATGATTGCTCCTACAGGACTCAAGAATACCTGTATTGTTCCAAAAAATGCTAACCATGAGAACTATTTCAAGATCGATGAAAGATTGTGTTTTGGGTTTTTATATGTATATAATTGGCTCCAGCCATTAAGGCCTCCTTCTAGGGAACAGAGGAATAAGACAGGACCTCTGTTTACAAAGTCCATTTTCCTCACTTTGAAATTAAACTTCTGCTTATGTCCTTCTCCCACTCGTAGATTAGAGGCTGGTCCTTATCCAGTTAACATTAATTGGTGCACAAATGGGATTTTTCACAGAACATGGTCAACTGAACTTTCTGGTACCAGTGGAGTTGACTAGGCACCACTGGAGATATATTTCTTCAAAGTGGGGTGAATCCACCACCCTTTCCAGCTCAAATACTCTGGGCTCACCCGTGATTGAACTTGGATTTCTTTGGCAGGAATGTTCCAGGGTCCCTTTTCTTGACCTGAATCATTTTGGTAAGGCCCATTTTTGCACATGGATTAGTATTTCTGTGCATCTATTCTTTTATAAATGCATTTCTGACTAAGGATCATTTCTCTTTTCTTTCATAAATGCTTATCTGGCTGTGGCCTGGGAGCATTTATTTTATGCATGTAAAAATTATATTTGCATAAGAATTGCTTATGTTTGATTTGGGGAGCATTTGAAAGTAGTATAAATTAGTATTTTAATTGCACACATTGCATTTGTCTTGTCATTTTATCTGTATCTATGTCTCTGTGTTAGCAGAATGTCTGTCATGTTTGTGCTGTTAGCTAGAGTCTGTTACTTTAAAATATTTTAAATGCAGCCAAGCAGAAAAATATGTAAGGGCTGTAGTTAGAGAGAACACTGAAAAAATTGATTAACTTTACCAACTCCCACTATAAGCTTTTCACAAGAGATTAGGTTGTAAGAAAAAAGGAAAAGCCTTTAAGACTTTAATTTTCTGTAGTCCCCAAACTGGGACTGTTAAAAAAAAAATAATAATCTTAGCAGATTTCTAGACATTTTGAGAGAATTTTTTTAGAAGGGTGAGGCAATTTGGTTAAGTGACTTGCCCAGGGTCAAACAGCTAGGAGAAATTAATCATTTATGAGAATTTACTTTATATTCTGCTACTTTCCTAAAATCATTAGTTCAATTAACATTTTAGTTGAGTCTTTAGGATTTTCCTAGAATATTATCATATTATCTGCAAAAAAAGAGTTACCTCATTGTCCATTCTGGTTCCTTCTGTTTCTTTTTCTTCTCTTACTGCTATTGCTAGGATTTCCAATACAATATTGAATAATATTGGTGACAGTGGAAGTCCTTGTTTCATGCCTGATCTTACTGGGAAGGCTTCTAGCTAGCTTATCCCCATTACAAACAATACTAATAGATAGCTTTAGGTAAATGCTTCATATAAATTTAAGGAAAAATCCCTTTATAGCTAAACTTTCAAGTATTTTTAATATAAATAAGTGTTGTACTTTATCAAATTTTTTTCTGCATCTATTGACATAATTGTATGATTTTGTTACTTTTATTGTTGATATAGTTAATTATATTAATAGTTTTTCTTATGTTAAACCATTTGTACATTCTTGGTATGAATTCCACTTGGATATAATGTATAATCTTTGCAACATATTGTATTTTATTTGGGATTTTTCATTCATATTAATGAAATCAGTACATATTTTTCTTTGTTTTTATTCTTCCTTGTTTAGGTATCAGTATTATTTTTGTATCATAAAAGTGTTTGGGAGGACCCCTTCTTTGCCCATTATTGCAAATAATTTATTAAATATTAGAATGAGTTGATCTTTAAATGTTTGATAGAATTTACTTGTAAATCCATCTGGTCCTGGTACATTTTTCTTAGGAAGCTCATTTATGACCTGTTCAATCTCTTTTTATAAAACAGGTCCATTTAGATACACTTTTTCCTCTTCTGTTATCAAGGCAGTTGATATTTTTGGAAATATTCTTCCATTTCACTTAGATTGTTAAATTTGTTGGTATGTAATTGGGCAAACTAATTCCTTGTAACTGTTTAAATTTCATTTTCATTAGTGCTATAGTCTCCTTTTAGTAGTTTTAATACTAATGATTTGGTTTTCTTCTCTCTTTTAAAAATCATATTAACCAATGGCTTATCTATTTTGTTTATATTTTTCTATAATATCAACTATAGTTTTATTTGTTAATAATTTATTACATATAATTATTAATTATATTTAATTTATAATAAAATATATTTTCATAACAATTTTTCATTTTGAAAAATAAATTTTCAATAATTCACCAGCTATTGCTTTATTTAATAATTCAATGGTTTTCTTACATTAAATTTTTGTTAATTTCATCTTTAATTTTTTTCAATTTAGTACTTAATTAGGAATTTTTAATTTGTTCTTTTCCTAGTTTTTAGTTGTATAACACAATTATTTGTTCTTTCTCCATTCTATTGATATATAAATTTTCCTTTAATTACTGCTTTTGCTATATCCCATTGGTTGTGATGTGCTGCCTCATTATTGTCATTCTCTTTAATGAAATTATTGATTGTATGTATGATTTTTTTCTTTAACCCATTCTTTAAGATTAGGTTGATTAGTTACTAATGAATTTGGGGTTTGGTTTTTTTTTTTTTAATGTTTCCATGGTACCATACTAAATATAATTTGTATTGCATTGTGGTCTGAAGAGGAAATTTCATACTATTTCTGCTTTTTTATTTTTAGCCATAAAATTTTAGTACCCTATTGTATCCTCATTCTTTGTAAAAGTACCATATACTACTAAGAAAAAGGTACATTCTTTTCTATTCCCATTCATTTCTCTCTAGATATCTACCATATCCAGCTTATCTAAAATTCTATTCACTTTCTTGATTTCTTTCTCTTTTTTTGTTTAAATTTATCTAGTTTTGAGAGATTAAAGGTCCCCACTATTATAAAACTACAATCTAATTCCACCTATAATTTATTTAACTTTTCTTTTAAAAATGTAGATGCAGATTTAGTACACATAGCTTTAGTATTGATATTGCTTTATTGCCTATAGTACCTTTTATGATGATGTAGTTTCCCTATTTATCTCTTTTAATTAATTAATTAAATCTACTTTCATTTTAACTTTCATGATTGCTATCACTACTTTTTTTTACATCAGCTGAAGTATCATAAATTCTACTCCAGCCCTTTATTTTAACTGTGTGTATTTCTCATTTTTAAAGTATTTCTTATAAGCAACATATTGTCAGATTCTGGGTTTTTTAAATCCATTATGCTATTTGCTTCCATTTTGTGAGTGAACTCATCCCATTTATGCTCAGAGTTATAATTACTATTTGTATATTTCCCTCTACTCAGGCTCTTTTTTTCCACCCTAACCATCCTCCAGTTTACTTCTAACTACTACCTGCCTAATGCTCTTTTAAAGAATCTCTCCCTTATTCTCCTTACTTACCCACCTATTCTTTAACTACTCCTCTAAGAGTCTCTCCTTTTTCCCTTCCTGCTATCCTCCTATATTTTAATCTACATGCCATTGTATAAGTTCCACCCCTCCCCACGTGTCCTGTCCTTTCACCTTCTTATTTCTTTATAAATTTGAAAGATTAATACCCTTCTAGATGTATATGTAATTCCTTCTTTAACACAGATCCGATAAGAGTAAGGTTCCAGCATTACCATCCTTCCACTCTGATTTGCTTCTGCTGTATCAATTCTTCCTTTTAGGGCTCATTTATATGAATTGCTCCTTTTTACCTTCCCTACCCAAATTTTTTAAGACTCATACCAATTATATTCAGTTCAGTCACAATCTTTCTTTTAAACTACCCAAGTATTGATGACAGTCTTAAGAATACTAGTAACATTTTCAAATATAAGAAGTAAACAGTTTGACCTTATTGAGTTTGTTGTAATTGGTTTTTAATATTTCTTATATAAGTCCTGAATCTTAAATGCTGAATTTTCCAGTAAGTCCTGTTTTTTGGGAGGGAGGGGGGCAGGGAAGCAGAGCCAAGATGGTGGAAAGTAGACAGGACATTGCTGAACTCTCTCCAGTGTCCCTCAGAATCAATGTTAGATCAAGCCTTTGGACAGATTTTACAGTGACAGAACTCACAAAAATCTGGAGTGTAATAATTTTTCAGCTTAAGATATCTTGGAAGGACTTCATAAAAGGTTTATATCAACTGGGCAGGGGGAACACAGCCCAGTGCAGGTCTGGCATGGGGAGTCTAGCAGGAGGCTCTTAGCAGCATTAGCTACTCTATCCTGATTCAGAAGGCAAGTGGATCAGTATCCAGCTGTGAGACCTCCATTGCAACCACAGAAGGCAAATTATGGGCTCTTGAACTCTAGCATAACAGGCAGAACTTGACCAAGCCCACTCAATGCAGTAGGAAAAACTGCAGCAGCACTGGTTCCAGCACAATCAATAAGAGGGTGTTGTTCCCCTGCAAAAGAAGCTTAAGATAATATCCTCTGTGCCCTAGGAACAAAAGTCAACTTTTAAAAATGAGCAAAAAGAACAATGACCATAGAAAGCTACTATGGAAACAGAGAACATCAAGACACCAACTTAGAAGGGACAGCAAAGGCAAAATGCCTACAGGTCAAAACTCGGGGTGGGGGTATAATCTGATCTCAAGCTTAAAAGGCTTTCTTGGAAGAATTCAAAAAGGATCTTAAAAAGGAGATAGAAGAAAAAATGAGAAAAAGAAATGAGAGCTATGTAGGGTAATTATGAAAATTTGGGGAAAAAGCCAACAGCTTGGAAAAGGAATCACAGAAATTGAAGAAAACAACTCATTAAAAAATAGAATTGGTGAAATGCAAAAAAAAAGTCCACTGAACAAAATAACTCCTTTAAAAGTACAATTGGCAAAATGCTAAAGGAGGTAAAAAAAAAGCTAACTGAAAAAGTTAGTTCACTAAAAATTAGAATTGGACAAATGAAAGTGAATGACTCAATGAGACATCAAGAATCAATTAAACAAAACCCCCAAAATGAAAAAAATAGAAGAAAATATAAAATAACTCATTGGAAAAACAACTGACCTGGAAAATAGATCCACGGGAGATAATCTAAGAATTATTGGACTTCCTGAAAGCCATGTGAAAAAGAGAGTCTGGACAACATCTTTCAAGAATAATCTAGGAAAAATGCCCTGATATCCTAGAACTAATGTAATGCTCAGGGAGAAACTGAGGCAGTATCACACATGGAAATTAGGTAATGCTTTATTGATGTTAATTGAGAGTTCAGAATCCATAGCTATGGATCAGGACTGCTGGGACTCTTGTCTCAAAGCACGCAGTCCACCCCAGAGACCAACACAGCCACAGCCATGTTAACCAACTGAATACAAAGTATTCAGTGATGTCATCAAGGAACTTCAAACATTATATAGGGTCCTATAGCTCAGGGAGACAAAGAACTCATGGGAACAGCTGAGCACATCTGGTGTCCAAGGAAACCATAAATTCAGTTCTGACAGGTTAGGGAGTAAGGAGCCTTGCCAAAGCAGACTGCTTGTCTGGGTCATAGATAGATAAGGGGGAGGTCGAGGCTGGCCATCTGGAGGTTTCATGATTACTTTGGAATGTGAGTCCAATTATTTCTAAAGGTCAGGAAGTGGGGATTGGTATTCTGGGACAGAGCAATTAAGGGAGACTAATACTGCAACTGAAGGAAACTGAGACAGTAACCAAGGGAGACTGAGACAGTAACCGAGGGAGACTGAGACAGTAACTGAGGGAGACTGAGACAGTAACTGAGGGAAACTGAGACAGGCACAACACTAAAGGGTAAAATAGACATTGAAAGAATCTACTGATCATTTCCTAAAAGAGACAACAAAATGAAAATTTCAAGGAATATTGAAGCTAAATTCAAAAATTATCAGATCAAGGAGAAAATACTGTAAGCAGTCGGAAAGAAATAAAATATCGAGGAACTACAGTGTTAAGCAGGACCTATGAGCTTTTGCATTAAGAGGGCCTGGAATATGATATTCCCATTATTTTTCAGGGAAAATGATAGACATTCAATGAAATAAGGGATTTTCAATCATTTCTGATGAAAAGACCAGAGATGAACAGAAAATCTGGTCTTTAAATACAAAACTCAAGAGAAGCATAAAAAAGGTAAACTGGGAAGAAAAAAAAAAACAACTATGTTTTTTAAAGGTTAAAATGTTTACACCCCTACATGGAAAGATGGTATTTGTAACTCTTGAGAACTATATCTTTGTCAGGGCAATTAAAAAGGATATATTTGGACAGAGGATTATAGGTATTAAGTTGACTTTAATGTGATGATATAAAAAAGAAATTGGGGTGGGAAAAGAATTGTCCTGGGAGAAGAGGAAAGAGGAGGTAAAATAGGTAAATTACATCACATAAAGAGACACAAAGTCCTGTTACACTTGAAGGAAAGAAGGGAAAGGTTTGAGCATGGTCTGGACCTTAATCTCATCAGATTTGTTACAAAGGTATAAGGTTAATCTAGGTTTGGAATTTGTATTCAATAGGCACAGATTTAAAGGAGGTGAGTACAAGTTTATTACTGCTCAGAACCTTGATTCAAACTAGACATAAGGGAAGAGGAAACTTATAATGGAGAAAGAATACACAACAGCCATTTGTCACAGTAATAACAGACAGGCAGACAAACATCTAACATACATCATCACCAATTTAGGAAACATCATTTCCTGACTCTTCAGGCTGGGGGAGCTCCCAAATCACACAACCAGTCAGAGTGAACCCCAAAAAGGGAAAAATCCTAGGAAAGTCATCCCCTCCTTGGGTGAAGCTCTGAAGTGTCTATCCCACTATGGGATTTACACAGATTGAGAACAAAATAGGCATTATGCCAAATTTATTATGTGATATGTGATCTTCTGGACAGAACAGCTTCCCAGATATGGGGGTTTCCACCAGGGGAAATAGTTCATTCATTTCTTTAAACCGACTAATTTTACTCAGAGAACTGGTCAGGTTTCTGGGGTGAAATATGCCAAGGCTCAAAGGAACGTCTTAAATCAAGCACAAGGAAAAGGTGTTTTATCAAATAATTGTAAGCACGTTCTTATGTTCTCAGTACAAGATTATACAAAGAGCTTACAATCAGAAAATACTCCAAGGATGTGACCAAGACTTACTAAGGGAATAACACATACTAGTTGGATATAGAAACTTGTCTCACTCTGTAGAGAACTCCCAGGAAGCTAGAAACTTCAATAATGGGGATGTTCCCTTCCTCCTAAGATTAATCAAGGGTGCATGTAAGCTGGCAAAATTATTGGGGCATTGCAAACTTTACATAAGACTGAGTCCCTAGACGCTAACAACATGCTTCAGAGAGTTAGATCATAGAAAACAAAACCAAGGTTGGTCACAGAACAATGCCTTTCATAGTAACATATGGTTTTAAGATATAAGCAACATGATTTCTCTCAATAAATGGCTCTGTTGAATTATCAGCAACCCCCCTCCTTATTTTCAACCACCACTAGTCCATTTGTGTTGTGCTGACCACAACATCACCTTATGAGAAAATAGGAGGGGAAAGAAGGAAAGGAAAAGGGAAGGCTAATAGAAGGAAAGGCAGAAGTAGAAAAGGAAAAGGATAAGAAAGGGAGGAGGGACTGAAAAAAGGGAGGGCAGATTGAGGGAGGTGGTAGTCTGAAGCAAAGAACTAGTAAGGAAAGAAAGAAGAGAAAAGTATAACCTGGGGAAAATAGGATGGCAGGAAGTACAGAATTAGTAATCTTATCTATGAATGTGAATAGGATGAATTCTCTCATAAAACAGAAACAAATTGCAGAGTGGATTAAATGCCAGAATCCTGCAATATATTGTTTACAAGAAACACATTTGAAGCAAAGAGATACAGAGTATAGGTAAAAGGCTGAAGCAGAATATATTATGCTTCTGGTAAAGTAAAAAAAAAAAAAAAAACTGGGGTAGCAATCCTGATATCAGATCACACAAAAGCAAAAATACATCTAATTAAAAGAGATAAGGAAGGAAATCACATCTTGCTAAAGCATACCATAGATACGAAATAATATCTATACGAAATATATATGCCCCTAGTGGTTTAGCATTTAAATTCTTAGAGAAGTTAAGTGAGTTGCAAGAAGAAATAGACCAACAAAACTATACCAGTGGGGGAACTCAACATCCCTTTATCAGAACAAGATAAATCTAAACATAAAATAAGAAAGAAGTTAAGGAGGTGAATAGAATGTTAGAAAAATTGGAAATGATAGAACTTAGGAGAAAACTGAATGGGGATAGAAAGTAATATATCTCTTCCTTAGGGATACATGGCACCTATACAAAATTTGACCATGTATTAGGGCATAAAAAACTCACAATCAAATGCAGAAATAGTAAATACATCCTTTTTAGATCATAATGCAATAACATTACATGTAATAAAGGGCCATGAGAAAAATGGACAAAAATTAATTGGAAATTAAATAATCTAATCCTAGAGAATAAATAGGTCCAACACCAAATAGTAGAAACAATAATTTCATGCAAGAGAATGGCCATAATGAGACAACATATCAAAACTTATGGAATGCAACCAAAGCAGTTCTTAGGGGAAATTTTTATGTATATATCTATGTATATAAATATAGATATAGATGCTTATATAGATAAATTAAAGAAAAACAAGATCACTGAACTGGGTATGGAAATTAAAAAGCTAGAAAAAGAACAAATTAAAAACCCTCAATTAAATACTGATTAGAAATTCTGAAAACCAAAGGAGATCAATAAAATTGAAAGTAAGGAAACTATTGAACTAATAAATAAAACTAAGAGTTTGTTTTATGAAAAAACCAACAAAATAAATAAAACTTTGGTTAGAAAAAGGAAAGAAAAAACAAACTACCAATATTAAAAATGAAAAGTGTGAACTTTCCACCAAGGAAAAGGAAATTAAAGCAATAACTAGGAACTAATTTGCCCAACTGTATGCCAATAAATCGGACAATCTAAGTGAAATGGATAAACACTTATAAAATTATAGATTGCCCAGATTAACAGATAAAAATAATAAAACACTTAAATAGTCCCATTTTAGGAGCAAAAAATGAACAAGCCAAACATTCAAAGGAGTTAACGAACTCCTTAAGAAAACATCTCCAGCATCAGATGGACTTACAAGTGGATCTACCAAACTTTTTTTTTTAATTATTTTTTTAATTAAAACTTTTTATTTGCAAAACATATGTATGGGTAATTCTTCAACATTGACCCTTACAAAGCTTTCTGTTACAAATTTCCCCCCCCATTTCCCACCCCTCCCCTAGATAGCAAGATATCCACTACATGTTAATTATGTTAAAATACTTGACAAATTGAATATACATATACATGTTTCCACACATCATTTTTGTGTAAGAAAAATCATATCTACAAGAAAAAAAAATCAGAGAAAGGAGACACAATGTAAGCAAACATCAATAGAGAGCATGAAAATGTTATGTTGTGGTCCACATTTCATATCCCTCTCTCTGAGTGTATATGGCTTTCTTCACTGAACAATTGGAACTGGTTTAAAACGTTTCATTGTTGAAAAGAGCCATGTCCATCAGAATTGATCATCATATAGTATTGTTGTTGCCATGTATAATGATCTCCTGGTTCTGCTCATTTCACTCAGCATCAGTCCATGCAAGTCTCTCCAGGCCTCTCTGAAATCATCCTGCTGGATCTACCAAACTTTTAAAGAATAATTAATTCTAATACTACATAAATTATTTGGAAAAATAGGGGAAAGAGTCCTACCAAATTCTTTTTATGACACAGACATGGTGCTGATACCTAAACCAGAAGGGGCTAAAACAGAGAAAGAAAATTAGAGACCAATGTCCCTAATGAATATTGATGCATAAATCTTAAATAAAATATTAGCAAAGAGATTATAGCAATTTATCGCCAGAATATTACACTATGACCAAAGGGAATTTAGGGATGTAGGGCTACTTACATATTGGGGAAACTATCACCATACTTGACCACATCAATATCAAATTAACAGAAATCATATGATTATCTCAATAGATGCAGAAAAAGCATTTGACAAAACATAACATGCATTCCCATTAAAAACACTAAAGAATATAAGTAGCATCTATCTAAAACCATAAGCAAGCATTATATGTAATGGGGATAAGGAAGCATTCTCAGTAAGATCCAGAGTGAAACAAGGTTGCCCATTATCACCACTATTATTCAAAATCAATAAGAGAAGAAAAATAAATTGAAGGAATTAGAGTAGGTAATGAGGAAACAAAACTATCACTCTTTGCAATGATAGTATGGCATATTTAGAGAATTCTAGAGAATCCACTTAAAAAAATACTAGAAACAATGAACAACTTTAGCAAAATTGCATGATATAAAAAACATCAATCATCAGCATTTCTGTATGTTACCAACAAATCCCAGCAGTAAGACATAGAAAGAGAAATCCCATTTAAAATAATTGTAGAATATATAAAATATTTAGGAGTCTACCTGCTAAGACAAAGCCAAGAACTATATGAACACAATTATAAAACACTTCTCAACCAAATAAAATCAGATCTAAACAACTGGGAAAATATCAATTGTTTATGGCTAGGTTGAGCTAATATAATAAAAATGATAGCTAATTCTGCCTAAATTAGTCTATTTATTCAGTGCCATACCCTTCAAT
Source organism: Myrmecobius fasciatus (assembly GCA_023553655.1). Taxonomy (NCBI): domain Eukaryota; kingdom Metazoa; phylum Chordata; class Mammalia; order Dasyuromorphia; family Myrmecobiidae; genus Myrmecobius; species Myrmecobius fasciatus. The sequence continues at coordinate 225,702 of JAJPUD010001413.1, read as the reverse complement.
GCCAAAACATTAATTTATAGAACTAGAAAAAATAATAACAAAATTCATCTGGAAAAACAAAAGATCAAGAATATCAAGGGAATAAAAAAAAAAATGCAAAGGATGGTGGCTTAGTAGTACCAAACCTAAAACTATATTATAAAGCAGCAGTACATTTGGTATTGGCTAATAGAGTGGTGGATCAGTTGAATAGATTAGATACATACGACACAATAATCAAGACCTATAGCAGTTTAGTATTTGATAAAATCCCAAACTCCAGCTCTTGGAATAAAAATTCACTATTTGGCAAAAATTGCTGGGAAAACTGGAAAATAATATATCAGAAACATGGCATAGACCTCCATCTCACAGCCCATCCCAAAATAAGGTCCAAATGGATACATGTTTTGGGCATAAAAAAATGATACCATAAACAAATTAGGAGAACAAGAGATAATATGCCTATCAGATCTTTGGAGAAGAGAGGAATTTATGACTAAAGCAGAGCTAGAGAACATTATGAAAGGCAAAATGGACAGCTTTGATTACATTAAATTAAAACATTTTTGCATAAACAAACCCAACAGAAACAAGATTAAAAGGGAAATACAAAGCTGGGAAAAAAATCTTTACAATCAATATTTCTGATAAAGGTCTTATTTCTAAAATATATAAAGAACTATATCAAATTTATAAGAATACACATCATTACCCAATTGATAAATGGTCAAAGATATGAATAGACAATTTTCTGATGATTAAATTAAAGCCATTTATACTTTTATGAAAAAATGTTCTAAATCATTACTGATTAGAGAAATGCAAATTAAAACATCTCTGAGGTATCACTTCACACCTCTGATTAGCTAAAATGACAGGAAAGGATAATGATAAATGGTGGAGGAGATGTGGGAAAACTGGGACACTAATACATTGTTGGTAGATTTGTGAAACAACCCAAACATCCTGGAGAGCAATCTGGAATTATGTCCAAAGGGCTATAAAACTGTGCATATCCTTTGTATGCACACCGTATCACCATACTTGACCTGGCAGTGTCATTACTGGGTCTGTATCCCAAGGAAATCATAGAGGGAAAAGGACCCACATGTACAAAAATGTTTGTAATAGCAAAGAATTGGAAAAGGAGTAGATGCCTATCAATTGGGGAATGGCTGAACAAGTTGTGGTACATGAATGGAATATTATTGTTCTATTAAAAATGATGAACAAGCTGATTATAGAAAAGCCTGGAAAGATTTACATGAATTGATACTGAGTGAAACAAGCAGAATCAAGAATACATTGTACATAATAACAACAAGAATGTGTAATGATCAAAATGGCGGAGTGAAAAGGTGACTTTCTGCCTCTCCTCCAATCTTCTCTCAAATCAACAATAAAATAAGCCTCTGAACTGATCTTCAAGTCAACGAACTCAGAAATATTTGGGCACAGCTCTCTGAATAACTTCATATCAGTTTAGTTGGACTCGGACAGAGAGATAAATAGACGACAACTGTGCAGGCCGGAAGTGAGGGTGGGACTCAGCTCAGCTCATCTTGGAAGAAATTCCAAACTCCAAACTCCAAACACCTGGAGTTTATCTGAGGCACTCTGGACACTCTGCCCTGATTGGGGGCAGGTGTTCTGGCAGACTTGCCTTGTTTAAGGAGTAATTCGGACTTAGTCCTAGCCCCCACCGGCCCAGCACCTTAAGTCAACTCGCCGAAGTGCCCCAGGGCAAAGCTTTTTGCAGCTTTTTGCAGTTTTTTTTTCCCTACCTTAAAGAGATATCCACACTGTCTAAAAAAA